>SNQJ01S0020337.1:121312-131715 GCA_010110895.2 Picea sitchensis | reverse complement strand
CCTAGTCTCCTATATATACCAAGGAGACATTTTCATTTTGAATCATCTTGTACTTGAACATTTAAGTGGGGTAAAAGGAGGTTGCCCCCTCGAAGAGGCTTATTATCTGAAATTATCTCTTTTTCAAGGCGTTGAGTACTCTTATTGAGGTTTTTCTATGCTATATTGATGTTTGGTTCTTAACACACTACCACCCAGATACTGAGCGTCTAATTCTTCCATTTCAACTCCTCTGCAAACTCCATCCAGCTCTCCTAGTGGTCCCTCTTCTTCTGGGCACTTTCTTCCCAGTTTTATTCTGACACTCCCTCAATTTTCTTTTGGAGGACCTTCCTTGTCCCCCACTGGCAGTTTTAATCCTAGTGGCACTATTCTGTCACTCACACCAAATTACTATATTCCCATTGGTGGACACTTTCACGAAGGTGGTATGACTCAACCCCCTCTCAGTAGGAAAATTCCAATTGGAACACAAATCTCAATTGGAACACAACCCCCAATTCGAACGCTGCCCTCAATTGGGACACCACCTTCAATAGGAGGAGCGACCCCACATTATGGACAAAACATACCTCTATCCTTGGCCCAATATTGGAATCATCTGATACAACATCCTCCTCAATTGACTGGGGGGCAACAACTTCAAGCCGCATTCATTATACCCCCTAATATAGGCCAACCATATCCAGGTATGTCTAATCCCATCTAGGGTTCAGATGCTCAAACTCACATCCCTGTTCAAGGATACAATCCCATGAGCTACTATCCTCTCCAACCACCACTGAATCTGCCTGGGTATTCACATTATATGAAGACTGCTTATGGTCCTACTGGTTTGCTGACAAGACTTCCTCCCCAAAGCCACCAGTACCCGTAGGTGAATCGACAGTTACCCTTCTTGGCCACTTTGGATCTTCCGGATTTGTCAAGGATTTTAAATGATCTAATTCGTCACTCTCCCTAATGGCCTGCTATTTCAGCCAAGATACCATCAGACGTCCCTAAATTCGATGGAAAAGTGGGAGAGGACCTGAACAATCACATCATGAATTTTCACCTTTGGTGTTCATCCAACTCATTGATGGATGACTCTATTCATTTACGTCTTTTTCAATGAACCCTCATAGGTTCTGTTGTGAAGTGGTATATAGAATTACCACGAGGTTTCTTCACTGACTTCAACACCCTATATATGGCTTTCCTCACACACTACTAGTTACCAATTCTTTATGAAACAGAGACCAAGATTTTGAGTTCCTTCAAACAAAACAAAGCCACTCATATATCCGATCACATTCATGAGTGGCGACGGAGACGACATCTCATTAAACTCGAACTCCCCGATCAATTGCTGGTAGAGTGGTTCACCAAATCATTTGTGAATGACATCGGTCATGACATTGCCATGGGTTTAGTAGTCACAGAAGAGCAGGCCATAAGTCGTGCTCAATACCTTGACCTCATTTACTCACAAACAGGTACCCTTTATGACTTACTACCTGACTTACCTCGTCCTTCCACTTCTGCCACTTCAACTACTCCAACTACTTCGCATGCAGCTGACGGTGTGATTGGCACTTTCCAGGCCCAACCACATTCTGCCTTAAGCACCAACCCCAAACCTGCTTCTTCTAATGTTCAAAATGCTCCATCTCCTGCCCCTCCCATCGACAAGACTTCTGAGGTAAATGCAGTTCAATCTACCCCAGCTGGTAAAAACAAATCCAAAAAGGGAAGGGGTAAGAGTAAGGAGGACAAAAATACTTCTCAAGCAGAGTGAACCAAAATGACACCTGTTGATGATCGGGATAAGCGCAAACCTCGATACCCTTGTCTTATCTGTGGTAATGATCACTACACGAAGGATTGTCCATGATGTGCTAAGGTCACTAAATTCCTTCAAGGATCTCCAAAACCACCTGCTCTGGCCGTTTTGTCCCAACCCTTCCCATCTCAAAAACAGGTTCAGTTGGTCATTCATGACCAATCCTCATCTTCTACTACATCCTACGTATTGATGTGTACTGGTGATTCAAAGAAGAACGACATTGCACTCACCACTCGAGCCAAAGATTATTCTCCCTCTAAAGAGAAGGTTGATGACCTACCTCCTTCATTGGTACAACCCTCTCCCACGACTCCACCTACCAACGATCCTCTTCATCTCGAACGAACGAGCCTCGAAACAGTTCTTTGATCCCCCCCAAAGGGTCTCATTCGGATATCAACTTTCAATCCTCATGCTCGTGCTACCCAGAACTGCAACATTGTTGAAGATTTGGCCCAAGCACCTTCTGCAATGTCAGCCCTCAAAGTCCTTCAAAGTTGTCCCACACAACGGAAGGCATTGTTGAAAGCTATCTGTGGAATCGACCCGATGGATACAAATTTAATAATTTTTGACTTGGAAGATCATATTCCAAGGTTACCCCCTCAACTTGCGTTCCAGATCCAAGTGATTGTCTCTGACAAAAACATTTGCCGAAATGTTATCGATGAGGGTGCCTCGACGTTTGTCATGCCTCTTACTTACTGGAAAGCCATTGGCTCTCCCTCTTTGAACGAATCCCAAAACACTCTCAAAGCCTTCAATGGCTCTATTTTTAAGCCCTACGGTGTCCTTGCTTCGTTGTCCATCACGCTAGAAGACAAAATGGTTCAAGTCGAAGTGGAAGTATTCGATGCTCCCCTTGATTACAATCTTCTGCTTGGCCGCAGCTGAATTGATTCCATGCGCAAAGTTGTGTCGACTCTTTTTCGAGTGGTAAGTTTCCCCCATCAAGGGAAGGTAGTCACTATCAACCAATTTGCCTTCTTTAATTCCGATACCCATAATGGAAATGTACCGTTCATCGCTAAAACCCCACCGGGTTATGAGAACGTTGGTGTAGGCCTTCTCAAAGACTCTTTGTTAATGGGTACTTTCCCCATTCCACTGCCCAATGTTCCACTCTCATCTTTTGCTTCAATCAATATGATCTCCAGCTTGATTCATGAACTTCCTGCATCTCATGACCCATGGATCATACCTGACCCTGGAGATTATCTTCGTTACGACAATGAAATTTCGTTAAGTTCGGTCAAATCTTCCTATCAGGCCATTCAATCGGCAACACCTTCTACCCCCTCTCTTGGTGAGTTATATCCAGATCCCTTCCATGTCATTTTTCCCACTGACAAGATGATCATGTCTGTCATGGAGGACACCCCTTGGGACGATGGACATCATTATTCCATCCTCTTTCTACAGCAACATACCATTGAGAACTACCAACAAATATCGACCCCGTCGACCGTTGTCGTCATCTCAACTGTTCACGAGTCTGCACACGATGTGTTTTCCGAAGGGAACTTAAGCAATATCTCACCCACTATTCCCCTTGACATATCTGTTAAACCTGGGATTGTCGAAAGTGTCCATATCGGAGCTTCATGTTCTTCTGACGAAATTTTCACCTACACATCCCTTTTCAAGGAGTTTCGTGACATCTTCACCTGGAGCTACGAAGAAATGCTAGGTATCGACCCCGACATTATGATACATGAGATCAACACATACCCCGATGCTAAACCCATCCAGCAACGCCTTCGTCCAGTTCACCCATGTAAAGTAGCTGCTATCAAGCTCGAAGTTGAGAAACTTCTCAAAGCAGGCTTTATTTACCCACTGGCTCTCACTGACTGGGTTTCCAATCTTGTCCCGATCGATAAGAAACAAGGCACAATTCATGTATGCATTGATTATAGGGATATCAACAAAGCTTGTCCCAAATACAACTTTCCTACCCCCTTCGTTGATCATCTTGTCGATGATTGTGTCGGAAGTGAAATCTTCTCTCTGATGGATGATTTCTGCGGGTATAATCAAATCAACATTGTTCCCGAGGATCAACATAAGACTGCTTTTATTTGTCCTTGGGGCACTTTTGCCTATCCGAAACTCCCTTTTGGTCTCAAGAATGTTGGTGCAACTTTTCAACGTGCTATGTCTTATGCCTTCGATGATATCAAGCACATCGTTCAACCATATCTGGACAATTTACCTGCTCACTCAATGTGCCGAGTCGATCATCCAACCCACCTCCGAGCCATTTTCATCCACTGTTGGTTCTACCGTATACGTTTGAATCCTCATAAGTGTGTTTTCTGCATAGAATTTGGCCGACTTCTAGGTTTTATTGTTTCGCGTCAAGGGATTAGGGTGGATCCTTTAAAAGTTGAGGCAATCCTTAATTTCCCTCCTCCTTCTACACTTCGCCAGTTACAAAGTTTGTAGGGGAAAGCAAACTTTCTTCATCATTTTATTCCAAATTATGCCAAGATAACTCATGGATTTACGCGGCTCCTAAAAAAGGGGTCTAATTTCATATGGGATACCATCACCAATAATTCTTTCAAAGCTTTGAAATTGTCCCTAATGCATGCTCCACTTCTCTTTGCCCCCGATTACGGTCGTGATTATTTCCTCTACCTTGCTGCCTCGGATTACACCATTGGTATGGTTCTCGTCCAAGAGGATGATGCTAATGACGAACATGTTATCTACTACTTGATTTGACATATAACACCTACCGAAATCAAGTATTTACATGTCGAAAAACTGGCCTTGGCAGCCGTCCAAGCCGTCCAACGCTTCCGGCACTATATCCTCTCGCGCAAGACTACAGTGATTTCTACCTGCAACCCTATGCCACACATTCTCACACGTAAATTGCTAGGGGGAAAATACTCCAAATGGATTGTGATACTCCAAGAGTTCGAATTGGAATTCGAACGCGCCAAGTCTAAGAAGTGCTTAGTGTTTGCTGAGTTGATATGCAACTTTCCCTATTCTGAAATGGAAAATGTAGTAGCTGATTCATTACTCGATGAATCCCTTTTCCTCATCAGCAATGATGATCTTTAGTATGGCGATATCATCATATATCTCCAAACCCAGACTTTCCAACCAACTTTGTCTAGTACTGACCGACGTCAAATACGATACCAAGCTCGTTAATATATTATCCTTGGGGATACTCTTTATTGTCAGGGGATTGACTCTATTTTTCGACGCTGCCTCACATTCGATGAAGCCAAGAGAGATTTGAATGACTGCCATTCTAGAGCCTGTGGTGGTCATATGTCTAGGTATGCTACTACCCAGAAGATCTTACGAGCAGGGTATTTTTGGCCTTCTTTATTTAACGACTGCATAATCGTCGTTCAAAAATGCCATGCTTGCCAGACCTATAATAAAAAGATATGGTCACATCTCGTTCCTCTTCACCCTGTGGTCTCCATTGGTCCCTTTGAAAAATGGGGCATTGATTTCATGACATGTCACCCTCACTCAGTCGGGGGGCATGGATACATCATTGTAGCCATAGATTACTTTACGAAATGGGCCGAGGCGATGCCGACATTTGACAACACTGGAAAGACCACAACATTATTCATTTTTAATCACATCATAGCTTGTTTTGGTGTTCCCCAGGCTATCATCATTGATCACGGTAGCCACTTTAGAAACTTCATGATGTCCAAACTTACTGAAAAGTTGGGTCTTCGCCATGAAAACTCAATGCCCTATTACCCACAAGCCAACGGCCAAGTCGAAGAAATTAACAAATTTCTCATAACTATGCTCCGACGAATGATAGGGAATCACAAAACAAGTTGGCACACAATGTTGTTTTAGGCATTGTGGGCTTACCGAACATCCATCAAGTCTGCTACTGGGTTTACACCTTTCTGGTTAGTCTATGGTTTGGAAGCCATTCTCCCAATTGAATGCGAGATACCCTATTTAAAACTAGTTGTTGAACTCCTACCAAACACTTTTGCTAAGGAAGAATGTCTATTGTATCTTATGTGATTAGACTAAACTCGACATGATTCTACCCTAGTCATAGAAACTCAGAAAAAACGTGTTAAGGCTCAATATGACAAACATGTCAAACCTCGCATTTTCTCCGAAGGAGATCTCGTTCTCCTCTATGAACAAGATCGAGATATGCTAGGAGATGGAAAATTTGAAGCCATGTGGCAAGGTCCTTATATCATTAGACGAGTGTTGTAAAAAGGGGCTTATGAGTTAGTAGATTACAATGGTATCCCTTTGAGTGAACCCAAGAATGGGTTGTACTTGAAAAAGTACTATGCATAAAATCACCTGTGCACGAGTACTTGTATTTTTATTGTATCATACTTCTTGTGTGTTACAGTAGCTTGCTTTTGTCGTTATCTGGTCTCTGCCCTTATGTGACATTGTGTTTGATTTCTAGATGTCTGAGTCTTTGCTACCCTACATTGGCTTTGCTGATGGCGCTAGTTGTAGTACTCAGAACCTTGCTTCCGCTGCATGGGCAATTTACGCCCCTACAAATGAACTTGTCTCCTTATGAGGTGTGTGTCTCGGCTGTGCGACCAACAATATTGTAGAGTATAGTACCATTATCGAATTGTTGATTGATGCTATCTCGCTTGGAATCCGTCATTTGGTTGTGCGACTCGATTCGCAGCTTGTAGTACTACAGTTAAGTAATGTCTGTACTATTCGAAGTCCTACTTTGTTATGGGTGTATTTGCGAATTCGCCTCTTGGAATGTTATTTTGATTATATTGAATATCATCATATTTCTAGATGTCTAAATACATTAACTGATGTATTGGCTAACTATGTATTAGACATACATTTAGATCATTTATAAATCAATCACATCAATTTTCACACAACACAAGATAAACTGATAGAAGCCGTATGTATATATAATGATCAAAAGAGTTTTTTACAAAATTTTTTGTCCAAAGACCAAAATGTCAAAATCTGAAGCTCATAGCTTCTATAAAGTGATGTCATGGATGATGTTCATGGTAACACATGACTTCCCGGGCAACCCTACGGAGCAGTCGACCAATAGACTCTAACACTCCTACTGTATGATGCTGATAACATCGTGGAACCTCTCCAAGAGGCATGTCTGGAATATCTGTTGTCAAACCCTCTAGGTTTTGTTCCACCGCTTCATAATCCTCAGCGTCCCATCATGGCACTGGTGCCACCTCTCCTTGTCACTAAATGTGAGAGGTACCAGGAGGTCGGTAAGGTCCCACATTTGTGTCATCAACAACGAATTTTGTATTTAGTCCTTGGACGAACATATAAAAAGCATTTGCATGTGATAAAATTCACAAAAACATTTAAAAAAGAAAAATGTGTACTTCTTACCAAGTTCCCCCCACTAATCACCCTTGGGCAGGACCAAGTCCGGATCTCCTCGGAAATCCAAATCGGCATAGGAATAATCGTCAACCATCAACATCTATGGTCTCAACCAGTTGAAGAAGGTATCATCATACTTGATTATTGGTCTAGCTACGTGCCGGGCCATGAGATGACACCATATCAACATTCTTGGATCTGTGGGAGCCGGTAAATCCCACTCAACCTACAACCTCAGTAAAAAAACCCTCTCGAGAAATAAGGACACCAACAAAGACCCGTACCCGAATTGCTTCAGGTCACCTTGCCTGCATTTGGTCAGCTGCCTTTTCATGCTACGTAGCACAACATCTACCCAGTTAAAAACCCGAGGCTTAGTACACTCTATGGCATAATGAAAGTAACTCTGGAGCACCATGTGAGGAGCAGAGATCCCAGCCATACGAGCAATGGTGAACAAAACAATGTGGAGGGTCAAATCCCACACTCCCCAAATAACTACTTTCCCTTTCTTCCTCTCTGCCTCTAGAACACAATGTAAGCGACAATACTCACTCATGGGCAACCCACCACCTCTGCTACTAGTCAGGCTCACGTGGTACCCACGCTGTGATAGTCCTATCAAGAAGTAAATGTACTCAATATCCGAGGACAATGTGTGGACCCCTACATGAAATACTTGCTGATCGAGATCCCACATATGCACAAAGTAATCCAATAACCTGATTTGGGCCCTCATGCCCGGTATACAAAAGTACTTTAGAAGACCACAGTTTTACAAAGTGGCAATGGTGGGTAGATGATTTTTGGCAATGGAATTATCTTCTTCGTTCTCCCTTTCACGCCATTCCAAAACCATTGTGATGGCCAAATACCTGCATAAGAAGCACAAGAAGAAGATTAATAACTCTATTCACAAATTGGTATCTTTTCATTGAGCAAATTTTTATTTTTTTTTTACTCTTTGCAGTTCTCGCAGGTGCCCTTTAGGCACAGTGCGAGGTTCTCGTAGGTGCCTTTGGGCTCACCTGCGAGAATGACCCATTCTTGCAGGTCCCGTGTAGCTCACCTGCAAGAATGGTTGAGTGCCATAATAACCCCCAAAACAAACTCAAAACGGTGGTTTTTGCCAATGAAAATGAGAAATTAAACCATGAAAAAGTAGAGGACAAAGAGCCTACCTCACTTCCACTGACGGCTTGTCGAATGGATGCTCGTAACTCCCGTAATCTGATGTCGAATTTCAAGGGTAAAAGAGGGGTTTTTGGGCTCAAATAGTGGTAAAGTTAAAATGATATGGTAAAAAGAGTTTTTACCCCTTTATATTCACTTTTACCATGTTATCGAATTTTTATAATTATTTATTTATTAAAACCTAATCCCTAATGCCTTTTTGAGTACAACTTTTGCAGGCGTAATGACTTTGATGTTCATGTACAGGGATGCAGACATATTTTTTCTTCTTCGTCGCATGTTTTGTTTGTTTTTATGGTTTTTGTATAAAATCTCGAGCTGGGTCTTTGTCAATTCTCACGCTCGAAAATACATGAGAACACGATCGAGCATACTTTTATCACTTTTTCAGGCTCAACAAGGTTATACGAAAAAGAAACCCTCCTAGAGTCCTCTTTAATCTCTTTTCAGACTCTCTAAACATGAAAAGATAGCCGAGCGACCTTGCTATTTTCATGCTCGATAAAGTATTTGAAGAAAGCGTTCAGTGGGCGATAATTTATCTCTTTTTCGGTCTCATCAGACTATTTTACGAAAAAGGAACTGAGAGAGTTCTCTTTTAAGTGATTTTCCAGACTCTATAACCATGAAAAACCTTTGAGTTTTCTATCTTTGGACTCGTTAAACAAACATCAACAGACCCGTCATGGGACCGAACCACTCCTTCCTAGGGTTCGTTAAACATACTCCGAAGGATAAGCTCATACCAACAAGCATATGTTATCCTCCTCAAGCTTGCGTAAAAATAAAGAGGTACTCGCCAGAAATGGTGGGGGGGAATTTGGGAAAGGGATATGTTCTCATCTTCATATTGATTGGCAGTAAGTGTCGCTTTTGAACATGACACCCCCTTTTTTGAAGCTGGTTTGGGAAATCCATTTGTCTCTCATTTGATTTTCTACAAGGCCATACCCTGTGTCATCTCTGAGTCAATGATTCCAAATCATTGGTCGTGTCATTCCTATGTTCAAGAGAAGTTCATCTGAAACCTCTATTGAGTCATCCATCTGTAGTTGTCCATTCTCTCCGTGTCAGCCTTCCCTGTGTCTAGTCCAACTTATATCATACTCTGTTTCACCTTCAAAATATGTTACTCATTTCGTGTCATTGATGGGGGATACATCAAGGCCCTCCTGTGACGAGTTTTATTTCATCAACTTCATCTTATTATTCGGAATCAAGACTTAGAATTTTTTTGGTACCTTGGAACCTGCATGCCTAAATGGCAGGTTTCCTCACTTTTGACAGTGGTTTTAAATCATTGACCTCTGATCGAAAGATTCCATCGGATGTTCGACCTTAACTGATTCATTCACATTCAAAGGATTGTACTAGAGTACCTTGGGAGTCATTGACATTAATGGTGATTTCCCTCGCACTTGTTAACGGTTTCATCAATGACCAGTAATCAAGTGGTTTCTACCATGTTCGACTTCAACACATGTAATCACATGGTTAGATTCGTACTTTTGGGCGATAAGATTGAAGACCCTGGATATCATCTCTTTGTCCAAGTTGCGATGGAATATGTATAATTTGTGACACATAGATCCACTTTGTATGTCTCGTGGCTATGTCATCTTAATTTGAATTTTCTCGCATAGATCCACAGTGTATTCCTGGTGGCTATGCTATATTTGACGGCATGGATCCATAGTGTATGATTGGTGTCCATGACCTATGTCTACAATATCATCCGTCTGTGATCAGAGTATGGGAATGCCTACCTTAGAATTAATATATATGATATTCTGCATATGCTTGGTTGTTCGCAGGTTTCCAATTAGGTGCGCTCCTAGTTTCCGACACACACATGCAGTTTACAAAGTCTTTCGGCTGTCACTGATTCTGGCCTCATACTTTGGGGGGCATTCTGTTACCCATGATTTTGGTCAATCTTGATGGTGTATTGATGATGGTGTACTCAGGCTCCTCATAAGAACTTTCTCCTGAGAAAAGTGACATT
>SNQJ01S0020337.1:107957-121302 GCA_010110895.2 Picea sitchensis | reverse complement strand
TGGATATCATCTCTTTGTCCAAGTTGCGATGGAATATGTATAATTTGTGACACATAGATCCACTTTGTATGTCTCGTGGCTATGTCATCTTAATTTGAATTTTCTCGCATAGATCCACAGTGTATTCCTGGTGGCTATGCTATATTTGACGGCATGGATCCATAGTGTATGATTGGTGTCCATGACCTATGTCTACAATATCATCCGTCTGTGATCAGAGTATGGGAATGCCTACCTTAGAATTAATATATATGATATTCTGCATATGCTTGGTTGTTCGCAGGTTTCCAATTAGGTGCGCTCCTAGTTTCCGACACACACATGCAGTTTACAAAGTCTTTCGGCTGTCACTGATTCTGGCCTCATACTTTGGGGGGCATTCTGTTACCCATGATTTTGGTCAATCTTGATGGTGTATTGATGATGGTGTACTCAGGCTCCTCATAAGAACTTTCTCCTGAGAAAAGTGACATTCATCTCTTCCCAAAAAACTTACTTTTGAAGAGAGTTCACAGGTTGCTAATATCCTAGGGTGCGAGAATGACCCATTCTCGCAGGCTGCCTTAAGCTAGGGTGCAAACTTCTCGCACTGTGCTACATAGCTAGGGTGCAAACTTGTTCTAAAGCTTGGAAAAAGATGAAGTCTCGATGGTTCTAGAAGGGAATCTTCTAGAAGAATGGGTTGGCATTCGAATGGTTATCCTTTTACTGGTTTCCCTGATATTGTGGGATCATGCTTATCCAAGTAACCATCTCATTCTCTCCTATATATTGATGGAATTTTCATGGAAAAGGTTAAGAAATATTCATTGGAGAATTGGTGAAAGAATTGTGTGAATGACCTAGCTTGAACAGGAGCTTGGAGACTCTAGCAAGTCTATCAAGAAGAATTGTATCTTCTTCATACAAGGATCGAGCAAGTGTGTGTGTTGGAGACAAGAGCCACCGAAAGGAAGCTTGCGACATCAAGGCGATCAAGTTGTATCTTCTACTTTCGATTAATATGATACAGCGGCATGTCCTTTTCCCATAAAGTCATTCTCACTTTATTGTGTAATTCCTTGATCATACACATAAGTTGACAGTTGGATATATTTTTCTATCTTCACTTTGGTTGGTTTGTGTTGTCTTGGTCTTGACCTCATCAGAGAATCGGAGCGAAGTGGGAGCAACAAAGACCCTAGGAAGTGATACAAAGGTATGTTACGTGTTCCTCCCTACTAGCTAATTCAATGGTCAAAACTTTGGGAAAGAGTCATGTCCTATCCTGTTTTGTTCTAGATCCAGGTGGATCTAGGGAGATCTGTTAGTGTCCGCACCTACTGATAAGTCCGATAACAACCATCTGTGATCAATTACATTTCCCCAATTTTTCCCTCAGATGAATCTATCATGGAAATGTTGAGCATTGACGAGCTACCTCAGGATGATAACCATCACCGATCCTTTTTTCTTCCCCCTCGTGAATAAATTCGAGAATATATACACCCTATATCCCCTCCCGATGTTGATTTTCCATCATCTCCTATGATTTCAACTTTCGATGATTTGGATTTGGTAGTGGACATGGTGATTTCTTCGATAGGGCTATTGGAGCCTGATCTCCTTATCCCTGTCATGGACCTCAACATTTGTTCCTTCCAGAGTGATTATCTTCCATACAGTGAATATCTCTTGGAATCCATGAATGAGTTTTGTCCCTTGATATGGTATCCTTCTAAAGCGTTATTCTCTTGGAAGCCATGATCAAGGAGAAACTACGAGCATAGTTTCTCTTCTCTGTGGAAAGGTCGTTAAAAAATGAAACAGTCACCTCTCTTGAACCTTCTTTTCATCCACCCTTCTCTTTTTTCTCATCTAGTAGAGAAATTGGTGACAACATCAAAGTCGATGAATGAATTGAAGCTTAGAGGGCATGTCTCCAACCTTTGATGATCATTATGGAGTTAAGCCACTAGCTTTTCAAGCCAGGGGCATACCGAGCTTAGTCTTTGTTCTTTCTCGTGCTCATAAATACATGAGAATACATCTGGGTAGACTTTTATCTCTTTTTCGGACCTGTATGGATACACAAAAAAGGAACCCCCTAGAGTCATCTTTAAGCTCTTTTCAGACTCTCTAAACATGAAAATATTGCCGAGTGATCTTGCTTCCTTTCACACTCGTTAAAGGTTTGAAAGGGCATATTTCGAGTGGTAATTTATCTCTTTTTGGCCTCATGAGACTAACATTACGAAAAAAGGACAACATTGGAGTCTTCTTTAAGTTCTTTTCAGACTCTCTAAACATGAAAATCTTGCCGAGCGACCTTGTTCTCTTCATGATCGTTAAAGTATTTGAAGAAAACGTCTGTTGAGTGATAGTTTATCTCTTTTTCGGTCTCATCAGACTACTTTACGAAAAATGAACTGAGAGAGTTCTCTTTTAAATGTTTTTCCAGACTCTATAATCATGAAAAACCTTCGAGTTTTCTATCTTTGGACTTGTTAAACAAACATCGATAGGCCCATACAGGATCGAACCCTTACTTCTTCTAGTTCATTAAAAAAAGAAAGAGGAACTTACCGAAGGTGATTTATATCGAGCATGTGTTACTCTCCTCGAGCTCGTTAAATTAAAAAGAGGTACTCGTCTATTTGGATGGGGGAAAAAATTGAAGGAAGCAAGCCAAGAAGTTTTTGAGAACATTACTATTAACTCTTAGAGTCGCCCTTGAAAACGACACTTTGTCTTTGCACACATCTTAATCCGCTGAACCTCTGTACTGAACCAATCCTCTGAGTTTTTCTTACTCCTTTGGGTCACCCGACGAAAGTCATAGTATCCACTGCATCGTCCTTTTTTGGTCCATGTCATGTTTCTTCTATTGTTCCTCAGTGTTCAAGGGAAGTATCCGCCTCGAGATTCAACCATAAAAAATATCTTGTTTCAATACCTGTGTTAGTCCATGTTATTTTGATCTACCAATTACATCTCTATGTCTGTTTCGTGTCATTAATGGGGGATACATCAACGCTCTTCTTCGACGAGTCTATTCCTGTCGACTTCAACACATTATCCAGGAACTAGACTTAGAAACCAATTAGTACTTTGGGACCTGCATGCCTCAATGCTAGGCCTCCTCATGTTCAACAATGGGTTTACATCATTGACCTTTGATTGGATCATTCCACAGATGTTCGACTTCAGCTCATCCATTCACATTCGTTGGAATGTACTAGAGTACGTTGGGAATCATTGACATCAATGGTGATCTCCCTCGCGCTTGTTAACGGTTTACATCATTAACTGATAATCAAGTGGTTACTGCCATGTTCGACATTAGGACATCTATTAACATGGTAAGATTCATACTAGATCGGGATCGGTCAGAAGACCCTGGGTTGAGTCATCACTTTGATATGTACTTTTCCCAGGTTGCGACAAAGTTTCTCTTGAGCATTGACACATATACTGTCACATAGATCCACTTTGTATTGGTCGTGGCTATGTCTTGTCATCTCATAGATCCACTATGTATTCTTCGTGGCTATGATTAGTTCAATTCATGGGAGTATATATCCACACTATATCCTCTGTGGCTATACCTTTTATCAATATAATTATGGATCTGCAGTGTATTTTATGATGGCCATATCTTGCAAGTCTTTATCACCCAAGAATAGGTATGCCTACCTTGGGTTTGAAACATGTCATAATATTTGTTGGATGTTTGTTTGCAGCTTCTACCAGGTTCTCTGAGTCCACATCCTTGCTTTAAATATTTGTAAAGTGTTTCGGCCATCGTTCTCTCTTCTGACCTCACACTTTAGGGGGCATTCTATTACACATGAAATTTTCACACCTAGGTACCTCGCCCTAAATGTCGTAAAGTGTCACATACAACTTGACACCATGGAATAACCTATGTCACAATCCCTAGTCAATGTGGAGGAGGGATATATTACATGAAGGCAGAAATACTAAGTACACATGAATTATTATTAATATTCATGGAAAAGAAATGGATTAAGTGTGAGAATCAAGTACACATGAATTATTATTAATATTCATGAAAAAGAAAGTAATTAAGTGTGAGAATCCATCTCACGTTTGGTTTCATATTTTTTAGGGAAGGTGGAGGATATCATGGATGGTTGAAATATTTCCTTCTTAAAATCCTTGAGAGATATTTCCTCCCAAAAATCCTTAAGAGATATTTTATCCCTAAATATCTTAGAGATCCCTTTCTTAGTGGATTTGATGAGAGATTCTCTCCATGGTGGTTAAGTCTCCAAATCTTATATAATGAGGGATTTCCATGGATGAGGGGAAATGGAGATTGAGAATTATGCCAAACTTATGATATCATGAGTGGTATGTCATTTGGAGCATCAACATTCTTTGTGTGAACTGTTTAAGCAAGGGTTTGGACAAGGAGAACTTGATGAAGCTGCTGCACTCACATCTATGGTTGTAAGTTTTCTTCATTGTTGTTCTCATTAATATAATATGCTTGGCCTGTTTCTTTCAATTTCTATGTTTGATCTCACATGAGCTTGTCTCTAATAGATAGATCTATTTCAAGCTAATCTCAATAGAGTAGGAAGATGGTTGTATCTTTATTTGTCTATAGGGTTTATCGAGGAGTTTAATATTGGAGCTCAACTCGGATTGTGCAGGGACAAACACCGGTAAAAAGGTACTTATTTTCTCCTTCCTCCTCACAAATTAGTTTATCTAGATCTAAAAGGAAGTCAGTGTCCATGTTAAGCATCTTCTGTCTTAAGAGTTAAGAGTCTAGCTCTCAAGAGGAGATCTACCTGTCCACAGGGAGATTTTCCTACAATAGGGAGGATGAAGTCTTTTGATGATGTGTTCTAAGGTATGTTATTTATAAGTCATCCTACCATTTTCACTATAATTTTTTTTTCTATAATGATTCAGATAGAAAAAATAAATGGTTTTTGAGAAGACATATCAAGGTACCTGTGGTATAAATTTCAGCTTTTGGGTCATTATAGTTTTGGAGATACACTCTGTGGAAGATATGGATTTTGACTAGTCTCGAAACTAGTTTTAAACAGATGTTCTAGGTAAAATAATCATAATTTATTAATAGAGAATAGATATGGTGTGAGAAAAAATTCAAGGGAAATATTACATGTCATTATTCTTTTTTGTGTGAGTTTCATAATAAGATATCAAATATTGATCATGTGGCATGTTGTACAAGTTCTCTCTCTAGAATCGGCCAGAATTCAGCAAGGTCTGTCATTTTCTCTATAACTCCTTTTTAGGAATGATTTGAGTGAGACTTGGAGGAATTTTATAAGACATACTGAATAAGGTTGGATACAAGTTTCATACCTTTATTCATTATAAGTACATAGTTATTCTTGTTGAAAGTTAGGGTTTGTGACTAATCCAAAAAAGTCTTGTGAGATTGAGGTAAATGTTGATGAAAATGTTATTCTCTTGTTATTGAAATTGGGGAAGGTCTGCAGGTATGTGATCACATACACTAGGTTAGATATAGGATTAGAGGTATGCTTATATGCTTAGTTTGAAGTTTCATCTTGGTGATCTTGTGGAGCATGCTTGAGGCATGTCTTGGTGAGTTTTTGGTATATGTATTATGGTACATTTGGATGTATTGTACATGTTGTTTGAGGAAGATCTGTTGACACACATTTTTGGTGCATATGTAGGCTACATTGGTTTATCTTTTGATGCATTTTTTGGAAAATGGTTGAGGTGCATGCTGGACATTCGGTTGGTTGTATATCAGTGATGTTTGGACACATACTTTGATGTGAAGAGTACATGGTTCATGATTTATGGATTTTGTGGGATACATATCTTGGTTCATTGGTAAATGCACTTTTTTGTGATATTGTGCATATGGTTGAGAGATTTTCTTGGTGATTGATCTATGTGATTAGATTTGGTTTGGTTGATGAGGTTGAAAATGACAGGTTGATCTGACAGGTTGACAGTGACAAGTTGTGGTGACGGGTTGACAATGAAAGTGATGGTATATCAATCTAGTGATATGGATAGCGATAGTTTGATGTGTCAGTGATAGGTTGGTCTACATTTATATTTCAAGGTGAAAGGACATGGCAATGAAGGGAGGTTGTAGACTCCTTTTGGTTTGTGCTGGAGAATTAGGGAATTGGAGCTTCACTCTGGTCGAAGCTTGTAAACTAGGGGGTTGGATCCTCCTTCCATTTGTATCTGGTAAATTAGGGAGTTGGAGCTTCCTTCAGGTTGGATGCTGAAAATTAGGGGGTTGGAGCTGGAAAATTGGTAAGTTCATGCTTCCTATGAATGTATTTATTTTTACATATAAGAAAATAATTCTGTGGTTTTCTCCCTCGTTGGGTTTCCATGTAAATATTGGTGTATTGTGTATCTATTATTATTTTACTACGCAATTTTGATTTATATTGTTGATGATATACTAAACATAGATGATAAACTATTGAATGGTAACTGATCAAGTTAATTTTTATATGCTTTGATTATACATTGTCATTGAAAGTGGTTAAAAGCGATAAAAGTTCTCATACTTATTCACCCCCCCTCTCAGTATTCCAACATTGCTCACCATTTCTTTTAATCTGAAGAATCAATACTGTTACACATCAACATTACTCACTTTGATAAGTGACGTAAGTGTCGCATGTTCCTCACAACTGTCACAAGTGTCGCATGTTGTTCACAAGTGTCGCAAATGTCAAACAAATATTACTGCCATGATGACGACACCAAGGAGACACTTAGAATACCTCAAACACCTGATTTGGAGGAAGAGGGATGGTTAACTGAAGTCAGGTATCTCTTCCCACCTGAAAGAAGATTTCAAATTAAAGTTTTAGAAGGGAGTGCTCCCCTACATCACCCTTGGGAGCGTTGACGCTCCTATATAAGGTACCGGGGAGCGTTATAGCACCAAACTACCCCTCTGCAGGAGTGCTATAGCATTTTAGAGTGATGGAACCCCCCTTGAGCCTACTAAGGAGTGCTATACCTCCCTGATGCCCCTTTGAGGGAGCGTTGTCTAATCTAGGTAGCAGTTGATCTGTTGAGGAGAATAAGGGGAAGATCCTTCAAGTTTGGAAGGCAGTTGCATTCGAATTCTTGGTTCAATCATGATCTTAGGAGAAGATACCTGATCTAAGGAGGGAATTCCTCAACTTACCCTAAATATACCTCAAGAGGTTAAGCCTCTCTAAACCTATATAAACAGGCTCTATGATGGTGAAAAGGGGGAAGAATTGCAAGCATGAAACTTATGATCTCATAGGAAACACATGGTGAACTGGAGGAGAGTAATCAGTGAAGCTGCTATCATCCGGGTCCTGGATATTTTGAGAAAGGGTTAGACAAAGGGGACTTGACGAAGTTGTCACATTTTCATCTATGATTGTAAGTTACTTCCGTCATTGTTCTCATCAATATGACATGCTTGGCCTGTTTCTTTCTAGTTTGTGTTTGATCTTACATGAACTTATCTTTGATAGATAGATCTATTTTCAAGTTAATATCAATAGAGTAGGAAGTGGTCATACTATTCTTTGTCTACAGGGCTCACCGAGGAGTGAAAGATTGGAGCGCAACTCGGAGTGTGCAGGGACAAATGCCAAAAAAAGGTACTTCTATTCTCCTTCCTCCTCATGCATTAGTTTGTATAGATCTGAAAGGAAGTTAGTGTCCACGTTAAGCATCTTCTGTCTTAAGAGTTAAGAGTCTAGCTCTCAAGAGGAGATCTACTTGTCTGTAGGGAGATTTTCCTTCAACAGAAACTGGCGACTCCACTGGGGAGCCTCGAATCAAAACCTTTTTGTTATGATTTCTCCTCATAGACCTTGTCTTACCCCTTGATTGTTTTCAGACCTGGTTCACCCCTTTTTGATTGATTTCATGAGCTGATTGACTCCCTACCCCATCACACTCATCTTGATTTCCAAGACTAGACTTCAATTTTTGGATTTTTTGACATTTTTAGGAGCTTTTCAAGACTGGCACCCCTGTGGCTGTGTTAACAGAGCGCCAGCACTCCCTGACTATCTTACAAAGAACACTATAATGCTTGGTTCCCTTTACACCAGAGTGCTAGCCCTCTTTTGGCCAAAAACCTTTCCAGATTTTTTTCTTTTTCAAAATATAACCTTTGTGTTTCACTTGTTGAGCCTCCCTGTGAGTCAATGCTTATTCCCATTCAACTTTGACATCCTTCCTTCTGAGGAACAAACACCTTGCTGTTTAAATTTCATATCCTTCTTCATTATTTTTGAGTTTTTCTGCTATTGGGAGTTTGAAACCCATGCATTGTTTTTCTCTCCTTTTTGACTGAGTGAGAAACTTTGGTGAAAGACATCAGAAGTCTATGAATCTCTCCATTTGGTTTTAGTTGAAGTCATTGTTCTTCGACATTTCTTTTTGTGTGAAGTTCTTGATTTTCTTTTCTTTTGCTTCTTGTTTTTTATCACAACGAGAGGGTGTATTGTTTGTACGAAACCTGCTTGTGTTTGTCTGAGTTTCCTTGATTCAAAAGGATAATCGGTAGGAAAAGTTTTCTTTTGAATTAATCATTATTCACATACAAACAATAAAGAGACATCTTCATGATTGATTTTGCATATTATAAGACATTTCCAAAAAGTTTTAGCACCACATCGGATTTGATTAAATAAAAAATTTTTGATGTCATTCCTTATTAGTGCTTGTTAGTGACAAGAACTCCCTCTCTCCCTTAAATAGATATTCATCGAAAAGAAATGATTGCTTATCATCTTTGATGCATTTTTGGGGATTGATTCATCATTCCATCCATTTCACTTCCATGCACCCCTTTGAGTAAAGAACAACTATAAAATGAACGCTAATTAAAAACTATCTAGAACATTTTCTTTTCTAGGATCTTCCACCAACAGTAGACTAGGACTAGTACTTTGGATTAGGCTTGAGCATAACTCTCCAAAGTTTCCAAAACAAACATTAGCATCCTGAGCTAGGGAGAGTCAAATCCAATTGTCGTATAAGTCTGCTTGGGATCCCCCTCTCACACAGGGGTTACGCATGAGGTCACATTCGGGAAAGCTACGGAGATTATCCCTCCATGGTTTGACTGATTGTATTATGGGGATCGCTTAAAGGTATACCCACAATGTTGAGTGGAAGCCTTTCAAGTTGATTTCGGGCTAGATACCCTTCCCATACGTTCAGAATGGACTGTTGACTGTACCCACCCAGGGGCTGACTGCGAATTGGTAACCTTATTGGCCATAATCTTTAGGGTCTTACACAAGGTGACGGTGAAGGGAAGTCTCACTGTGCCTGGAGCAGACATTGGTCAAACTCACTCAAGCTCCTTGGAGGGTAAATCCACAATTACTGTGTGGAAGATTGCACCAGGGTGAAATTCCGTTAAGCAGGTTGCCATTGTAACTGTTCCACCATATCCCTGCCCCTTCTTGACTTGATCACGCGATGTTGGATTACATCACCAACTAGTGCGGTCATCGAGAGAAGGTCATGTTTGCTTGGTTGTGATTCCTAGATTCTATCACCGTATGTTGTTTGTTCTCGGTAGTTGGCCATAGATATTTTCCACCGACTCTTTTTTTCCAACATCGACCCTCCACACTGTTCGCGGAGGCTATAGGGACTTCCTCCAGAAAATATGGAAGGGAATACCCCTTTACCCCCTCATTCTATGGAGGAATCTCCTCAACAGAGCGAGGTTCATGACACTATAACCTCCCAAGAGGAAGTTCCCACCCCTTTAGATAATTTTCGAATTGTTTCAGAGTCTCCGGAAGCTTTCCGCATTCCAGAGGGATATGAACGACGTGTTCTCCAACTAAATTCAGTCGGTGAATTTGTCATCGTCAATCCTTCTGACATTCCAACTAGGTCTCATTCAAACCCTTTAGTCGATGACCCCTTTTGGACTGCATACATTGTTCGAAGTCCACCGCGCATGGTGCAGGATCTTTATGGAACAGGAATAGGTGCCAATGCCCCTATCAGCTACACCATACCTTTAAACCATTTTACCAGTACTATCGTTTTTTCATCCACACCATCCGTTAGTCCAAACACATCTTCCATTGGCCCAAGGTCCACTTTTTCTCTCCAGATGACCCATTCTACAATGGTCCCTCACATTCCAACTATTCCTGCCGATAATGCGGTGGTTAGCTAAGCTGCAATTGGCACACCAATAACACCTAGACCTTCATCATCACTCCCTTTTGGGTACAGAGCACTGAATTCTTCTACTACCACTACCACCCAAGTTATGCTGGGAAGTTCCATACCTATACAAAAACTCAAAGGGATCGGTCTCGGTGGTCTTAATCTGTTAAGCGGTACCAGTCAGTCATTTACGTCTGGTTCTCAAATTCTGGGAACTCTACCTCAAGCTAGGGGGAATCCTCCCATCGGAGGACAATTTCCATTTGGAGGGCACCCTCATGCTGGGGGGCAGCCTCAATCCGGAGCCTACCATCAACCGTATGGACAAAATGTGTGTACCACACCTAATCCGTGGAATATCCCTTTTCCAGGAAACCCACAATTCCTGGCGGGACACAATTGTCAAGATCCACAACAACCTCCTTATGGACAAATGCCAAATCCAGCTTATAATCCTCAAAACCCATCCGGTTATCCTCCGCTCACACATGTTTCTCAAAACACCTCAAATCCTGTGTACCCTGGTCAACACCAACCTTATACAAGAGGACCCACTGGTTACAATTATCCGTCTAACCCAGTGTATGGTTCTACTGGTGTCCCTATGCCACACCAGTATTGCCCACAGGTTAACCAACAACTACCTTTCCTAGCAACTCTGGACCTTCCAGACTTGTCTCGGTTAATGAATGATCCTATTTTTCATTCTTTGGTTTGGCCAGCTATTCCAGCTAAACTTCCTTCTAATATTCCAAAATTCGACAGAAAGTCCAGAGAAGACCCAAACAACCACGTGATGACTTTCCATTTGTGGTGTTCATCGAACTCCCTCATGGATGATTCTATACGTTTGCGTCTTTTCCAACGAATAATTACGGGTTCTGTAGCAAAGTGGTATATTGAACTACCACGTGCTTTTTTTCACGATTTCAACTCCCTTGCCATGTCCTTCCTCACACACTTCCAACTACCCATTCGATACGAGACGGGTACTAAACTATTGACCTCCCTTCGTCAGACAACCTTCGTACATATCTCTGATCATATTCATGAATGGAGATGATGACGAAGGCTAATCAAAGCGGTCATTCCTGACCAATTATTAGTAGAATGGTCCACCAAATCACTATTACCCCAGATCACTCGCGATGTTGCCATGGGTGGTGTAGTCACTGAGGAAGAAGCTATTTCTCGGGATCAGTACTTAGATTTGGTTTATTCACAATATGGTACTCTCTATGAGTTGATACCGAATGCTACCCGTGCCACTAATGATCCATCCAAACCATCGTCTGCCTCGCACGCGGATGGAGTCATTGGCTCCATGAAAACCCAATCTACTTCCCAGTCAACTAGAACAACCCAACAGTCTGCTTCGACGCCTACTCCCAGTTCGACTACACCCTCTTCTACCTCCCCTAAAACTCAGGTCTCTGAGGTGAATACAGTCCAATCGACCCCTTCACAAAAACCTGGGGGAAATAAGAAAGAAATAAATAAACCAAAGAAAAACAACAACAATGAATAACCAAAAAATCAACCTCAAACCCCTGCTGCTGAAAAACAACCACAACGGAAACTGAAATTCCCATGTCTCATTTAGGGTGATGATCACTACAATTGAGACTACCCACATGAAGTGGCCAAGCTTTTTAAGGGAAATTCCCAACCCGCTGTGCTTACCCAGCCTTTTTTGCAACAACAATCTTTGGTTGCTCAAACGCCCACTACAGGGAGCAGTTCCAACCAATCCCATGATGAGGACTCGACAAGTGCCCACATTTACATGTTTAATGAGATTAATCTGACCACTCACACTACACTACTACATATTGTAAAAATTCCGACGTTTTATTTGCGGCGCTATGGACAAAATTGTCCATATTGTCGCAAAATAGAGGAAATTTATAAAAAAAAAAGTTCATGTTGCCCGATAACGTCGCTCTTGCCATGTTAACGTCGGTCTTGCCACATTAACATCGCTCTTGCCACGTTTTCCACTGGAACATCTCTATTTCCACGTTTTCCACTGGAACGTCTCTCTTGCCACGTTTGTGAAGATGTATGTCGCAATTGCCACGTTAACGTCGGTCTTGCCATGTTAACGTCGCTCTTGCCACGTTTTCCACTGGAACATCGCTCTTGCCACGTTTTCCACTAGAACGTCACTCTTTCCACGTTTCTGAAGATGTATGTCGCAATTTCCACGTTAACATCGGTCTTGCCACCTTAACGTCGGTCTTCCCACGTTTTCCACTGGCACGTCTCTCTTGCAACGTTTGTGAAGATGTATGTCGCAATTGCCACGTTAACGTCGGTCTTGCCATGTTTTCCACTGGAACGTCTCTCTTTCCACGTTTGTGAAAATGTATGTCACAATTGTGACGTTTGCGAAACTAGGTTTTCCCCTCCAACGGTCACCTTAGTATGTTCACCAAGTCAAAATACCAATGGTCACTTAGGAATTTTTTACGTCGGAATTGCGACGTTACAAAATCTATAAATATGTTGCATTTGATGGATGTTGCGACAATTTTTCTATAATAACGACGCTTCTTACTTCTTGAAGAAGAAGTAACGAGTAAACTAGAGTGCCAACAATGCAGTAAAGAGGATTCTCTAGTGATCTTTTAACAGAGGGAATCTTGCATCTTCACATGAGATATCATCAAGACAAGATGGTAGAGGAAAAATATCAGTGCCATTATTCAATTGAAGATCAACATCGCACACCATGTCTTGAGAAAAGGTAGGGTTTGCAATGAAAAGCATAAGGTATATGTTGCAGCCATTATCTCTGCCTGAGACTTCTTCTGATGACCATTTTTCTAGACAAAGAGAATATACCATACCCATTGGGCACTCTTCATCATTAGCAATATCTTCCACCCTTAAAATAGACATGGATTAGGGATTAGGGTTTAAGTGTTTAAGGGTCGATGGCTAAGGGGTTAAGGAATTTAGGGATTTTGTGTTAAGAGATTAGTGATTAACTAAGGTTGAGGGATTAAGGTTTTATGTAAGGGTTTAGGGTTTGGCTTGCCAGGTTTAGGGTTTATGTAATCTACACTTAATAGAAAAACACAAAAAAGAGAGATGTAATGTGAATGTGAATGTTATGGCCAGTCCCAAGGGATCATGGTAGCAACGCTGTAAA
>SNQJ01S0020337.1:82366-105589 GCA_010110895.2 Picea sitchensis | reverse complement strand
AATGGATACATAAACTAAGAGGATAAATTGTTAATAAAAAAATCTGAGTTTCTTAAATATAGACCGATGATATAGATTTAAATATTGATATGGCTAGTATCTTAGCAAAGGTTAATGTACCCATTCCTCTTAGTACTAATATTGTATTTTTTTTTAAATACCTACAAGAAGGTCTCTATTGCGACATTTTGGAGTGTCGCTCCCATAGCAACCACGTCAGAGATGATACCTCTTAACGTCTCTCTTCCCATGTTATAGACGAGAACTTGCCACCTTCAAGACGTCGGTCTTGCCACGTTCTATATGTCTCTATTGCCATGTTTCAGACGTCTGAAACATCTCACTTTCCACGTTTGAAACATCAGTCTTGCCACCTTTGAAGCGTCTCTCTTGCCATGTCTAAAACGTCTCACTTGCCACGTTTGAAATGTCTCACTTGCCACGTTTGAAACGTCTCACTTGCCACATTTGAAACGTCGGTCTTGCCACCTTTGAAGCGTCTCTCTTGCCACGTCTGAAACGTCTCACTTGCCACATTTGCAACGTCTCACTTGCCACGTTTGAAACGTCGGTCTTGCCACATTTTCAACGTCTCTCTTGCCACGTTTGAAACGTCGCAATACAAACGAAAACTAGGTCGTCGGAAAAATGACGCCATGTGAAACGACGTTTGAGGGGGTCCGAGGTTTGTCGGTCTTCCGACAATAGAAAGTGGCAATTGTGTCGAATGCACCGTCAGAATTTGACCCAAATGCAGTAGTGCTATGACTTATGACACACCGATTAAACCTGATAAGGCGAAGCCCGCTAACGGTTCCTCACCAGACCCATTACCATCTGCCATTAGTCCTCCGTCTGCTAGCCCTTCGTCCGGGCCACTTCAGATTGAGAAACCTTCATTCGACTCCATTTTACACCCTCCTAAGAGCACTATTCGAAAGTCTACCTTTAATCTTAGTTCACGGGCTGCCCAAAACTACAACATTGTTGAAGAATTGGCTCAAGCACCGTGTACTATGTCTGCTTTGGAAGTTCTACAACACTGTCCAAGACAAAATAGAACACTCTTAGCTTCCATCGGTGCTTTCGATCCTGAATCATCAAATAACCTCATGTTTAATCTAGATGATCATCAACCTCGACTCTCTCACCAACTAGCTTTTCATATCGATGTTGTTGTTCACAATAAAAAAATCCACCAAACTATCTTGGATGAGGGAGCCTCTACTTGTGTCATGTATTTAGCTTGTTGGAAAGGCTTAAAATCACCTGCCCTTAACAAATCCCCTACGATGTTATGCATTTTCGATGGGCGAGGTTTTCATCCTCATGGACTTTTACAATCCTTAGCTATTCAGTTGGGTGGAAAAACTGTTACTGTTGATGTCAAGGTGGTCGACGCCCCCCTCGATTACAACCTAATACTTGGAAGAAGTTGGTTCTACGCTATGACTGTTGTTGCCTCATCGATGTTTCGATGTGTACAATTCCCCCATCAAGGAAAAATTGTCACTATCGATCAACTAGATTTCTGTACACCCGACGCTCGTGCCCCTGTCACCAACAACATTCCTTTTTTGGGAGAACACCCAGTTACGTATGAAAGCATTGGTGTTGGCTTGTTGAAAGATTCTAGCCTTATGGGTACCTTCCCTACACCACCTCCACCCACCACACATCATATTTCCATCATCAATATGATTTTGACTATGCCTTATCAATCTTTGGAATCATCTGACCCTTGGATTGTACCTAGTCCCATGGAATTCGATGTGCTCGGTGACACCATGCCACTTAGCCCAACCGAGGCTGCATATGTAGCTATTCAATCTTCTTCTCCCTCTCCAAACAACCCACATTTATTGGCACCTGATGCCTACTCAATGCCTTCATGGTTGGATTCCCTATCGTCTGCAATCGATTACATTTCCCAAATTTTCCCTTCTAACGAATCTATTATGGAAATACTTAGCATTGATGATGTACCTTGTAATGATAACCATCATCGATCCTCTTTTATTCTGCCTTTGGAAGAAATCCACAAAGACATACACTCTTTCTTCCCTCCTGATGTTATCGATGCTCCGCAATCTCCCATCCTCAAACAAGATACTCTTTCTGAGGGGAATATGGATAACATCTCTACTATGATCATTATCGATATTTCGATCAAAGAAGGCATTGTGGAAAACATTAACCTTGGTGCTAGTTGCACACCTGAAGAAGTGGTATCTTATACCACTCTGTTTAAATAATTCCGTAATGTCTTCGCTTGGAGCTACGAGGAAATGCCAGGAATTGACGCTTCGATTGTCGTACATGAAATCAAGACTTACCCTAGTGCGAAACCTGTCCGACAGAAACTCTGCCCAGTTCATCCCAAGAAAATCGCGGCTATAAAGGCAAAAGTTGAGAAACTTTTAAAATCTAGCTTTATCTGTCCTGTCCCTTTGACAGAATGGGTCTCCAACCTTGTTTTGGTTGCCAAAAAACAGGGGACCATCCATGTCTGTGTTGACTATCAAGATCTCAATAAAGCTTGTCCAAAGGACAACTACCCTACACCCTTCATCGACCAAATCATTGATAATTGTGTTGGGAGTGTAATCTTCTCTTTCATGAATGGCTTCTCTGAGTATAACTAGATTGAAATTTTACCTGCTAATCAACATAAGACAACCTTTATCTGACCATGGGGAAATTTCGCCTATCGAAAGCTACCTTTTGGTCTAAAAAATGTTGGTGCTACTTTCCAGTGGGCCATGTCGTACACTTTCCATGATATCAAGCATATCGCAAAACCCTACCTCGATGACTTACCTGCCCAATCATCCAATCGATCTGATCACGTTGATCACTTACAGGCTTTTTTTCTCCGATGTTGGTTCTACCGTATCCGCTTGAACCCCCATAAATGCATTTTTGCTGTTGAATCCAATCGACTCCTTGGTTTTATTGTCTCTAAAGACAGGATCAGGGTGGATCCATTAAATATTAAGGCTATTCTGGCCTTACCCCCACCTACTAATTTAACCCAACTCCAAAGTTTGCAAGGAAAAGCAAACTTCCTTCGTCGTTTCATTTGTAACTACGTTGAGATAACTAAAGGATTCATGTGGTTGTTGCAGAAAAACACCCCTTTCATCTGGGATGACATCGCTCAATGGTCATTTGATGCTCTCAAGCATGCCTTGACCCACACACGTTTGTTGCACCCTCCGGAGTATACAAAGGACTACATCCTTTACTTAGCTGCCTCCACTTCCACTATTGCAATGGTGTTAGTTCAGGAGGACCCCAACAGTGAGGAACATGTGATCTATTACCTGAGCAAGAGTCTATCTAGACCCGAGCTCCGATATTCACATGTAGAGAAACTGGCTCTGGCAGCCATCATCGTAGTCTAAAAATTCCGCCATTACATCTTACTACGCACCACCACAGTGATTACGGACTCAAACCCCATGTACCACATCTTGACACGTCAAGTGCTCGGGGGAAAATACTCTAAATGGATCATCATCCTTCAGGAATTCGATCTTGAATTTACGAATTCCAAAGCAAAAAAGTCCCTGATGTTTGCAGAGCTTATCTGTGATCTCCCCCATGCTGATGAAGACATCGAACCTAGAGATTCTCTCCCTCACAAAACTCTTTTCCTCATCAGCACATATGATCCTTGGTATGGAGACATCCTCCTTTACCTCCAAACCCAACGCTTTCAGCCTAACACTTCCCGTGAAGAGCATCGACGTATTCGCCACCATTCTCGTCATTATCTTATCGTCGGCGACACCTTGTATCGCCATGGTATCAACACTATCCTTTGATTATGTCTGGTTCATGCAGAGGCTGAACATGTTCTGAACAACTGTCACCTTGGACCTTGTGGCAGTCACCTTTCGGGGATGGCCACAGCCTAAACATTTCTACGTGCTGGTTATTTTTGGCCCTCGATTTTCAAAGATTGTATTGAGGCAGTCAAAAAATGCCCACCCTGCCAAGTTTTTACCAACAAGGCACAAGCCCACCCTACGATGCTGCACCCCGTTATCGCCATCAGCCCCTTCACCAAGTGGGGTATCGATTTCATGCAATGTAAGCCTACCTCAGCCAGGGGGCACGATTATATAATCGTCCCTGTTGACTACTTTACAAAATGGGCTGAGGCTATGCCTACCTTTCTGAACGATGGTTGTACCGCAACTCTGTTTGTTTTTAACCACATCATAACTCATTTTGGTGTACCATGCACCATTGTCACTGATCACGGTGCACACTTTAAGAACTAGATGATGAGTGAATTGCATGCCAAGTTGGGTTTTCGCCATCAAAACTCATCCCCATACTATCCTCAGGCCAACAGACAAGATGAGGCCATCAACAAGGTCCTCAAAACCATGATTCAATGCATGGTAGGGGCAAATAAGACATTCTGGCATCTACAACTTTTCTTCACTCTCCGGGCTTACCCTACTTCCGTGAAAATCGAAACTGGGTTCACTCCTTTCCAGTTAGTGTACGACATCGAAGCTGTTTTACCAATTGAGTGTGAGATTCCATCTCTGAAACTTAAAGTAGAACTCCTACCCCATACTTCTGCCGAAGAAGAACGTTTCTTATATCTATCCAAACTGGATGAAACACATGGTGATATCTCTCTCGTCAATGAGGCACATCAGAAATGGATTAAAAATCAATACGACAAATCCATCCATCCTTGGACTTTTGCAGAAGGAGACTTAGTTCTCGTCTATGACCAGGCTCATAACAAATTAGGGACAGGTAATTTAGAACCTCTGTGGCATGGCCCTTACATCATAAAACATGTTCTACACAGAGGCACCTATGAGTTATTCAATTATGATGGAATTTCCCTAGGAGATCCCTGGAATGGGATTTACCTTAAAAGGTACTATGCCTAGATCACCTAGCATGTGTACATTGTACATTATTGTATTTTAGTTTGGTGTGTCTGTTTCTTTCACGTGCTCGAGTCTTTACCTTGGCCACTCATAACTATGCCTTTTGTTTTTATGCGCAGATGACGTCTTTCTTTCCTATTTTTGTTGGGTTTGTGGATGGTGCTAGTCGACATACCCAGAACATTGCTTCGACAACATGGGCCATTTACCAATTTGATGAGGCGGTGAGTTCAGGAGGTATTTGCTTAGGACCAACAACTAATAACATGGAAAAATATCATTCTATTATCAGACTCTTGACCCAAGCCTCCTCCCTAGGTATCTCTCGTATCATTGTTAACCTAGACTCCCAACTCGTGGTCTATCAACTCAATCGTATCTATGCTATTCATAATCCTATCCTGCTACGTCTCCACCTACAATTTCGTTGTCTTGAACGAATGTTTGATTATATCGAATACAGACATATTCCACGAGAACTCAACAATGTGTCAAATTCGTTAGCTAATTACATCATGGATCGGTATCTCACCCATAGATAAGATTTCATAAAGGAAAGAAAATTGTACATCACATGTAAATTAAAACACATCACATTAAAGGCATCATCATGTACAAATGTTTTGGCACTGTAAAAACTCGGAACTGTATATATATACATAGCGTGATTGAAATGTTTTGATTACATCAAAAAAGTATTTAGAAGATCAACATATTGGGTCTTTACACCCATACAACATCGCCTGACAAGTCATACAAAATACGATCACCAGAGAGACTCTAATCTCCCTGCACTACATTGTGCTAAGAGTAACATATCACTGCATGCACTACGCATCTCAGTAGAGAATTGACATTCTCTGGCACTCCCACAGTGTGCCTCTACAGATGTAAAGGCACTTCTCCCCTTCGTAAAGGASGAATGCCCATCGTGAGGCCTTGAAGGTTTCTTTCAACCTCCCGAAGACCTATCACTGGTGCCCCTGGATCTGCTGCAACCGGAGCACCCCCACAATGTCCTGGTATCAGTGTCTCAGCCGGGCACACTTTTCCCTTGTCTGCATGTTGAAAACAATACATCTTTTAAAAAATCTTCTACATACCCAAAAAAAAAATATATATACATTAAAAACTTAAAAAACAAAAACTATATAAGGTGTTGCTCAGTCTCTTACCTGATGCATCCCAATCTTCCCCCGTAGGTAGAATCAAATCCATGCTCCCATGAAAATCCACCTCAGCATAYARGAAGTCTTCTATCCAGAGATATTGTTGTCTCAACCAAGCGAAGAAGTCACCTATGAAATGGAACTCTGACTCTGCCACTAGTCTCGGAGATAGACTAGTCCACCATTCCATCTGTGGTTCTTCCACTGGTTGTACTGCCAATGATATCTGAGGTTGCATTTGGGGGATGCGCTCTAAGAAAAATGAGACCTGAAAAGAGCCGTATCCGAACTGTTTCTGCCCCATCCTACACCTGTTCCTTCACATTCCGAAGGAACCTTGCGCTCCAGTTAAACAATGTTGGCTCCAAACACTGTACGCCATAAGCTACCTGTGATCTCAAYGCTAGATGTGCACTAGTGCTTCCCATCATGCTCGTGATGGAAAACAAAATGGATCGAAGGCGTAACTTTTGGATATCCTTGATAGGGATTCTACCCCCCACCAATCTTGCTCCTGGGACACAATGACGTGCCAGATACACACCCACTTGCGCAGAAAGTGCCCTCTGTCCGGTCAAAGATATAGGAACCCCTCTTTTCAAGAGGCCAGTCAAGAAATATATGTCTTCCAACTCGATGGTTAGAAGCTGTGTTCTGATCCAGAACCCTTTCTCCGCAACATCCCACAAGATGATTATGTGCTCAAGCAGTAGAATCTCCTTCTTCATCTTTTGCAATTTGAAGAATTTCAGTAGGCCACAAGCTCTTAAAGAGGCCCATGTGAGAGGACTCTGCAAAGCAGCCAAATCATCGATCTCATGCTCTCGTTCTTTCCACTCAATCATGGTCGCCAAAATCACCTACAAACAAAAAAAAATAAAGAATTTCATTATTCATTTTTTTTGGCAATTTCAGCAATTTCTTAAATAATTTAAAAACATGAAATCTAATGTCCACACTATTCAAAAGAGACCACCCCCTCCTTTTATCACTCAACAATCATCACGCAGCAACAAAATGTTTTTAAATGAAAACAATTTCCATAATGGTTGCGTGGGCATATTTTTGAGTTTTTTATGACTTCTTTGACAACAAACGACCCATCTACTCAAGTTTCATGGCGTTGGAATCTTGGTTATCACCTTCTAAACACGTTTTTGCAAAAGAATGTCTTTTTCCCATCGTTTTCTATAGAGGCCGATTTGATATTTTTTGGAGCGACTTAGGGATTCATTTTTTAAATTAAATACTGCTATGAAAATGAATATTAAACCATGTAATTGAAAGAAGGGGAGATGAAGATCTACTTGGTCCAAACGGCAAGATAAATGGTCAACCGTAGCTCCGGTATCAAGTGAAACAAGATCCATCTCCAAAGTGAGAATCTCCACTGCTACAAATCCTTATGCAAAATGAAATGGTAAATGAAGATTTTTTGTATTACTATTTATAAATTTCCATTTTTTATAAGGTATAGTTATTTATGGGTTTCTTTGACAATATAATGGCTTTKCTAAACCTCTGGATTGAAGTTTTGACACTACAGGTTTCTTAGTAGTTCTGATCGTTTGTTACCTTGTCACATCCATGAGCATAGTCTTAGTTCATTTTCAAGCTCGAAAATATGAGAACGCACTGGGTAGACTTTTATCTCTTTTTTGGACCTGCATGGACACACAAAAAAGGAACCCCCTGGAGTTATCTTTAAACTCTTTTCAGACTCTCTAAATATGAAAAGATTGTCGAGTGATCTTGCTTCCTTTCATGCTCATTAAAAAGTTCGAAAGGGCATCTTTCGAGTGGTATTTTATCTCTTTTTCGGCCTCATGAGACTAACTGTACGAAAAAGGAACTGAGAGAGTTATCTTTTAAGTGTTTTTCCAGACTCTATAATCATTAAAAACCTTCAATTTTTCTGTCTTTGGACTCGCTAAAACACACATCGACAGGCCCATATGGGATCGAACCCTTACTTATTCTAGTTCGTTAAACAAAAGAACAGGAACTTACTGAAGGTGAGTTATAACGAGCATGTGTTATCCTCCTCAATCTCATTAAATCAAAAATATGTACTCATCTATCTGGATGGGGGAAAATTTGAAAGAAGCAAGCCAAGCAGTCTCTTGAGAACATTACTAAGTAATTCTTAGAGTCTCCCTTGAACACGACACTTTGTCATTTGCACGCATTATAATCCGCTGAGCCTCTACACTGAGCCAATCCTTTGAGTTTCTTTCACTCCTTTGGGTCACCTGATGTAAGTCACAACATCCACTGCATCATCAAGTTTTGGTCCATGTCACGTTTCTGCTCTCATGCCTCAGTGTTCAAGGGAAGTATCCACCTCGAGAGTCAACCATCACAAATATCTTGTCTCAATACCCATGTCAGTACATGTTCATTTGATCTACCAATTACATCTCTATGTCCATTTTGTGTCATTGATGAGGGATATATCAAGGCCCTCCTTTGACGAGCCTATTCCTGTCGACTTCAACACATTATCCAGGAAGTAGACTTAGAAACTAGTTAGTACTTTGGGACCTGCATGCCTTAATGGCAGGCCTCCTCACATTCGATAGTGGGTTTACATCATTGACCTCTGATCAAATGATTCCACAGATGTTCGACTTCAGCCCATCCATTCACATTCATTGGAATGTACTAGGGTACCTTGGGAATCATTGACATTAATGGTGATCTCCCTCGCGCTTGTTAACGGTTTACACCATTGACCGGTAATCAAGTGGTTTCTGCCATGTTTGACATTGAGACATCTATTTACATGGTTAGATTCATACGACATTGGGATCGATAAGAAGACCCTGGGTTGAGTGATCACTTTGATATATGCTTTGCCCAGGTTGCAAAGGACTTTCTCTTGGACAAATGATACATATACTGTTACATAGATCCACTTTGTATTGGTCATGGCTATGTCTTGTCATCTCGTAGATCCACTGTGTATTCTTCATGGCTACGATCAGTTTAGGTCATCAGAGTATAGATCCACATTGTATCCTTGGTCGCTATACCTCTTCATCAATACAATTATGGATCCGCAGTGTATTTTATGGTGGCCATATCTTGCAAGTCTCGATCACTCAAGCATAGGTATGCCTGCCTTGGGTTTTGAAAAATGTCATAATATTTGTTGGATGTTTGTGTGCAACTTCCATCAGGTCCTCTGAGTCTATACCCTTGCTTGAAAGTCTACAAAGAATTCCAGTTATCATTTCTCATCTTTTAACTTCATACTTTAGGGGGCAATCTGTTACACATCAACATTACTCGCTTTGATAAGTGTCGCAAGTGTCGCATGTTCCTCACAACTGTCACAAGTGTCGCATGTTGTTCACAAGTGTCGCAAATGTCAAACAAAGCTTACTGCCATGATGATGACACCAAGGAGACACTTAGAATACCTCAAACACCTGATTTGGAGGAAGAGGGATGGTTAACTGAAGTCAGGTATCTCTTTCCACCTGAAAGAAGCTTTCAAATTAAATCTTTAGAAGGGAGCGCTCCCCTACATCACCCTTGGGAGTGTTAGCGCTCCCCTATAAGGTACTAGGGAGTGTTATAGCACCAAACTACCCCTCTGTAGGATCGCTATAGCATTTTAGAGTGTTGTCACCCCCCTTGAGTCTACTAGGGAGCGCTATAGCACCCTGATGCCCCTTTTGAGGGAGCGTTGTCTAATCTGGGTAGCAGTTGATCTGTTGAGGAGAATAAGGGGAAGAGCTTTCAAGTTTGGAAGGCAGTTGCATTCGAATTCCTGGTTCAATCATGATCTTAGGAGAATATCCCTAATCTAAGGAGGGAATTCCTCAACTTAACCTAAAGATACCTCAAGAGGTTAAGCCTCTCTAAACCTATATAAACAGGCTCTATGATGGTGAAAAGGGGGAAGAATTGCAAGCATGAAACCTATGATCTCATAGGAAACACACGGTGAACTGGAGGAGAGTAATTAGTGAAGCTACTGTCATCCAGGTCCTAGCTCTTTTGAGCAAGGGTTATACAAAGGGGACTTGACGAAGCTGTCGCATTCGCATCTACGATTGTAAGTTACTTTCGTCATTGTTCTCATCAATATGACACGCTTGGCCTGTTTCTTTCTAGTTTGTGTTTGATCTTACATGAACTTATCTTTGATAGATAGATCTATTTTCAAGCTAATATCAATGAGTAGGAAGTGGTCATACTATTGTTTGTCTACAGGGCTCATCGAGGAGTGAAAGATTGGAGCGCAACTCGGAGCGTGCAGGGACAAACGCCGACAAAAGGTACTTCTGTTCTCCTTCCTCTCCATGCATTAGTTTGTATAGATCTGAAAGGAAGTCAGTGTCCACGTTAAGCATCTTTTGTCTTAAGAGTTAAGAGTCTATCTCTCAAGAGGAGATCTACCTGTCCGCAGGGAGATTTTCCTTCAACAAATACCACAGATCTCCTACTATAACAAGGCTTATCACAATCCTGAGCCAAACCCCTGAAAACAAAGGCATCCCCCTAAAGCCAATAATTTCTCTGATACCAAATGTATATTTTAAACTTGTACAATTATTTATTGCAAACAAATTTCCAGTAAAGGAACAAAAAATATACAATGGCCAATAAACACATTACACAGACATTTTCCCCTAGAAACCCAAACTGGGAAAATGAGCATCTTCTATATTCATCATCTCATACATTGTTTACAATACAATATCCATATATGATCCAAAGGGATACAATACCCTAATCCAATGATCCCGGTTAGTCAAAAAACCTAATTCCTTAACGAGAAATAGAAAATCATTGGTGGAAACCTTGTGCCAAAAAACCCCCCAAAACAGACACAAAGAATTGCCAGTTTGTTTTTCTGGGGTGTTTCCCCTTAACCCCCATGTGGGGGGCTCCCACCCCTTTCAAACCACCCTAAACAAAGGGGGATCTTCCCCCTTTTGATCCCCTGGTAAAGGGGGCACTCCTCCCCCCTCTTACCCCCTTGTGCACCCGACACAACGTAGACACTAGTTCTAACCATGCAAAGAATATAACACATACCCAACACCCTAACCCTAGAAATATTTCAATATGAGAATTGAGGGCTTACCTAGTTCTCATGGACATGTGTCTAATATTTATAGGTGGAATGTTATCGTATTTGTGGGCGCTCGACAAGAAAATCATTTCATTGCTTGTTCCTATGTTTGCAACGGACAAAAAGCCCGATAGAGGAACTCAAGTTTTCCTGAATAAACCAAATCTTGCTATAGAACAATCCCTGGATGTAACTGTTGCAGTCCTAGGTTCAAAATATGCAAAAAAAATTCTACTATACAGAGCTTGGCTAGCATACAATGGAATTAAGGCCATGTATTGTAATCTAAATATAGAAAGGTGTTGATTGAAGATGTAAACAAGGTATTTCATTTAACATTAAAGGGTAGCTTTTTGTTTTTCTTCCAAACAAAGTTATGTTACACCATCAATAGTGCCTTCATTCATGAGTATACTAAAGAAATAAAAAAATTATGGAGAAGAAAACATAATGGAAGAAAGGAGAATAAATGAAGCACTTTTGTGGCATTTTTTCTATTTCCTCTAGAAAAGAGACATTTTGTTGGTCCTCTTGTTGTGGTTGGCACCAAGAATTAGATAGCGTGACTTGTTGAGAGATATATGAGTGGCCATTGTCTTTAGTTATCTTGGTTTTTATTGTCACTATGGAGATGTTGTTAATATTGTAAAATGGTCAACCAAACTTGAGTGATTTTTAGAAAAGAGAACTTCACTGCCTTTTAGCAATGAGAAGCAACATTTGGAAAGATGTGAATGAGATGCTATTGTAGATCCTATTCCATATTAGAAAGACATTTATAACACCTTTTCTCATCATTTATTCCAGCAAAAGGGTTATGTAATAAAAGTAATTTTCAAATATGTTCCTTGCATTTTTTGAAATGTTCAATGCCACCATGAGACCTCTTCTACCATGTAGTAAAAGGTGTTGAAACACACAATGACACTCAGAGCGAGGGGGGGGGGGGTTGAATCAGTGTCTTGAACTTCTGGATAATTTTCACACTTTCTTAGATTACTTACATTAACTGAATAACATATATGTATTTCAATTACATATTCATAAATATATATAAAAGTTATAAAAGCACAAACTATATAAAGAAGAATAAATATCATATATTTATTAAACTTGAATAAGTACACATGATACCAATCATCAAACTATTCAACACCAACTAAATAAGAGAGATCCAACTCTTAGATACAATACCTAACTTGTGGTTCTCAGATCCAATTGAGATATGAGGAATCCGACCCTCATAACAAGACCTAGCTTGTAAACAGGGACCAACCTGACAAATAATGACTTTTCATTCAATCCATTGTCTTTATATTTGATCCGCCAAGATACATCTTTTTCCAACACAAGATTTTGTATATATAGCCATTGAAAAGGTGTATGTCATTGACATAATGTGTCTTTCGATGCACCTCTTCATTTCAGTAATAATAATGTTATTTTAATAATAACTTTATTCCTTTACTAATATTGATAATCCTTCATAGCATGCTTAATCATTCATTGATCAACTGATTAATTCTCCATTCTCCCTTTTCATTTTCACATTTCGCAATACCATGGGTTTTTAAACCAAGGGAAAATACCATTTAACTTTTTGACTTTTTACGAAAATTCATTTTTTTTTAATCTTTTAATACTCCTTTTCATGTAACTTTATTTTTTTTTTAATTTACTTTTTACATAAAGTTACTTTTTTCATTATTTTACTTTCATATTTATTTTTACTTAAAAATGTGTTTCCATTTAACTTTTTTCTTTTTTGTATTTATACTCCATAGGTTAATATTAATATTCTCCATTAATATTAACCTTTATATTAATATTATTCATTAATATTTAATGTCCATATATTAATATTAATATTCTCCATTAATATTAACATTTATATTAATATTCTCCATTAATATTTAATCCATTAATATTTTTATTAATATTATCCATTAATATGTAATTCAATTTATCATACTGTAGCTTTCACGTCTGCCCTTCTTTTCTATATAAAGCCCTCTTCCATTTGATCACATTTATGGATCAAATCCTTATTTCGATCCTCAACCAATTCCTGTGAAATCCTTCTTGATCATTCTCTATCAATTCTTGCACTTTGAATTAGCTTCCTTTTCAATTCCTTCGATTCCATCCTCTAGTTTCTTCGAACTCCATTATAGAGTGTATCTAGCCTTTATCGTCACTTCTTGTATTCAGGTCCTCAAATTCCTTTCACTATTTCCTTGTCTTCATATGGTCATGAACTGTAACCAAGTGCTTCTTAAGAAGTGATTACTGTTCAAATCATGCTAACTTCATATAGGAACTCATTAGGTTCCATATGATCAATGGTTATTCCCTTAGCTTGTGGCCTTATCCCTAATCACTCGCACTTCCCACATAACCAAACTCATAACCCAATGCTATGGGGAAAAATCCCCCTAATTAGAGTCTAGTGACTAGGCATAGCAAATGATACCTCAAAAGAAAAAGTTACTCCTATTTAACCCAAATCTAACAAGAACTAATGACAATTAAAGAAAGGAAAGGAAAATAAGATATGCACCTTAAGTCCTGTCATTTGTAGTAGATCCTTTCCTTTCGTTGTTCACTCCTGGGTTGCAGGAATTCTCCCAATGATGGTCTGAAACAACTTCAAAGAACAATATACAACAACACATGCATAATCACCAAGGTTATTTAAAGGCCTAAATATACATGAAAGAAATTTAGAGATACAAACATGAAGACACATACATTTGGGACAAGAAAATTCTCTTTTATTGAAAATAATATGGTAAGATACAAGCTTAATCTTGTTGACACCACTTCATGAACCTCATCTGGGTTCCTCTAACTATATTGCAAGTGCACCAATCCCAAAGTGATATCCTCACAACCAAAATGCCAATAGAAGGAAATGGATGGATTGTATAAGGAGGATGAATGATTGGGAATGTTGAGGATGAAAACTCAGAGCATGATGCAAAGGCTTGGAATGATAAAGGGAGAAATTTTTGTAGAGTTCACTTGCCTCTTCTTTCATATCTTCAAATGACCCCCTAGGGCCCTTTTTATATGGAGAAATGATGGTTATTCAATTTTTAGAAGGGATATAGGAGGTAAAATGGTTGTGTGACCCAAAATATCCTGTATAATTTGCCAGAAAGTGTGGAATTTTTTATTTTTTGCAAATTTTTAGAGTATATGAAGGTTGTTAGGTATTCAAATCACATATGTACATGGGTTGCATGTGTATCAGGGTGTGCACACCATACAAAAATATTTTTTTTTAAGAAAAACCTCAAAAAAATTGGTTGGCAAATGTGTAAATGAGTAGACCAATGCCAAAAATGCATAGGAGTTGAATTTTGGACTATAACACCCAGGGATACACAATTGAGAAATAGCAATGTCTAGCCTAACTTAATGGATAATGCAGAATTAATCATTCGTTGGATGGATGGTCCCGTCATTTTGGGGGCAGGGTTCCTAGCTCATATCTCAATGTTGTGGACCCCAAAATAAACCTCTAATTGACACATGGTTTTGTGATCGAAGGCACAACATATTTCGAGGGGTCTTCCCCATGTTAAGCTCTTTGCACCTTTGTTATGAAAAATATCTTTCCACCATTGATCTGACCTGTGGTTGGATAGTTGGATCTACATCACATCGTTTTTCACCACCATTAAATATATGATGATGTTTTAATCCAAGATTGGATGGACAACTGAATTCATTTTGCCTTCTAACATAATATCTGACGATCTTTATTCAACCTCTTCGTGATCTGATGGTTAGCGTCGATATAACTCTACACCCCATGATTTTGGACTTCTTCTCGATCTAATGGTCATCTTTTATTCAATATTGATCAAACATTCCCTATTTTTAAGTTCTGTATCCATATTTTACATAACTCTTCTTCAACAATTTATCCCGAGATTTATTCATTCCCTCGTCTTCAATCGAGTATTCCATTCTTCACTTAGATCTATCTCCCTTCATTACTTAGATATATCTCACTTATATTTATTCATTACTTCTTTGTACTCCTCTATAGCCCAATGTAATATTCCATTAGTATAAATATCTCCAAGCCAATTTAGTGTTTGACTTGTATCTTCAACATCCTCAACATTCTCATTCTTGCTCAGATTCACAGTAGTGAGCTTATTCATCTTTCTCCATAGTTATAACAGATTCAAACAACTTTTCCTTTGTACTGTCTCTTTGTCCTAATCATTTCTTTAGACTTCCTTTGTATTCAACATAATATAAATTATGTGTTGTCATGACTTATAGTTTATCCTTTGATACCACTCATCAATCATATACTTGTTATTTCTTGTCTATCCATGTTTGATTACTTTTCATGTTTGATTCATGTTTCCATCAATGACAACACACAATCAATAATTCCAAAAATCTCCTCCTTTGGTATTGAGGGAAACATATCTATAAAACAGATGAGTTTTTACCTTTGCTCCACCTATCACTAATCTTATCTTCAAATTGGGGAACTGAGTTTGTTTTTACTAATACAAAATTTGTTTTATTGCTTCTCTCCCCCTTTGGCATCAATTACAAAGAGTGAAACTCTCACTGCTTCTCTCCCCATTGTTGGCAGCCATTTCACATTTTTATCCTATCCTTATAAGCTGCCTACACCAGTGTTTTGCAACCCTTGATTTCATCGCAATCTTTGAATAAAATGACACTATTATTTCGTGCATTTGCACACCTACCTTTGTTCTCATTTTCACGACTGCAAGTGTGAAAACTTTGATTTCGAAGTCACGTCAATGGCATTAAAATCATCACTCGATTATTATGGTCACCCTTGTCTATGTGTTCATTTCATTTCCAATTCATTTATGTTCACACAGCTGACAAGACACCAAAACCTTACTCATTTGACATTTTTTTGTTGTTAATATGATTTCATTTTTATGAGACTGTGATGGTATTATAATGAGTGTGATTCAGTCCTTCATTCAATGGTGGTTTGATTGCTTTTGATCAAATCCAATGGTTTCGTATCAACACATTAACATGGTGATTAGACCTTTAATTCAATTGTTTCATACAAGCATACGTTTTATCATTGAATCCTTGGTGCTATATTCGAAAGATTGTTTTGATTTTAAAACCATGCAAATACTAATGCTTGTGCAAACACCCGAGTCGACTCATCATAGTTTTCAGTGGTTGTTTTATTGACCTTGTTATAATGATTTGAATCACCATATGCATCGTCGATTGTACAGTTGGATATGACTATTTTTCCTGGGTTGATTTAGTTCCACCACCCCCGCACACTTTAGCATTAATGCCTCCCTCCTATCCTGGGTTACCTCTGTTGGTTTCGGGGAAGTCTGTGAGCTATTCGATCCTATGAATACCCTGCCCAAACCCTTGCCTGTTCACCTGGCTCACTGTGTGCTCCCGTCTATGGCACTTGTGGTGCGCATAGAGCCAAATGGTTTCCAAACACTCCTACTATTCGACAATGCTCGTAAGGATTTGGAAAATGGTGGTTGGATGGTGTTTATCCAAGGGTTTGAGGGTTTCAACCTTTCGGTTTCCCAAAATTTCACCCTCACCTTCAACGGATGCAGGGCTAAGGTCGGAGACATATAGCTCAAGTTAAATGAGGAATTCCTAAGCTCAGCTACAGGACTACCAGCTACAGGGCAAAGGTGCTTTAAAAATTCCAAAGTAGACGAGGTGTCATGGCCGCTCCTATTCACATCAAGAAAGATTGTTTCCTGTGATAGAGGTATGCCTATCACTACCCTCAAACCCAAGTGGCATGATCTTTTGGAAATTGTTAAGCAGTTTGTGAACTGCGAAGGTCGTTATGGCTTGGTATTTCTGTATCATCTTCAGTTATTGATGAATTTTATAGGCTACCCTCTGAATATGCCACATTATCTCTTGCATAGTCTGTACAAGATGTCTAAAAGATTCAAGCGTGAGAAGGATGATAGCAGCCTTTTTCATCACTGCTTGATCAAACTCATTATCGTCCACCATTTGAGCCTTAGTGGTGACTGTTGGCAAGCCTTCCTATCTAGGAATGGCTTTGCCACTCTCGATTCTATCCAAGTGGACAAGGTTGTGGTTACTGAAACATTGGTTGGACCAGCCGTGCCACTTCATATCCTTCTACCCCCTGTCAAACCCTCGGATTGCCCTGACATAGACCTACATGATACCGTGGCCAACCTGTGTGCTAAAGAAAATACTAAGGCCATTGAAAGGCCTATGAGGAAGAAAGGCAGAGGTGATACTACTGTCAACGGTAAGGGAAAGAAAAACGCACGATGGATATCGAGATGTGCTAGGAACAAACCCAAGCAAAACATTGACCAGAAGCCAATAGTGCTAAGCGAGGACTTGGACTCTGAAATTGAATGATTCTTGACTGAGGAATACCCCTATTCTCATGGCCTATGCTCTATGGAACCCTATGACTATGTCTCTAACTTACCTCCGTGCCTCAAGAAAGACCCCAACTACTCGGGAATTAAGTTTCACAATGAAACCCCTGGTGACTTGAACAAACCCTCACCTGTGATGCCAAAGCCTGACCAATCACCATGTACCCAATGGAATTCATGGCTTGAACATTATTACATGGACGTTCCCCTGTTGCAATCTAAGATCAAATCGTTAGAGGAACAAGTGACAGTCCTGTCAAAGGAGAATGATAGGCTACAAGCCAACGAGAAGAAACAAAAAACCATTGGTTCAATTGTCTTCAGAAATGTCGAAGCAACAATGGCCTTTGTCAATTCAAAATTATCATGACTGAGTTGTTTTTTTACTGCCCAGGTATGTATTTCAACATCGTTTTTTCTTTATGAGTTTGCTTGAATTAATATAACTGATTGGGTTTGCTTTCGATTAGCTCTGTTTGTTTTTAATAGATTCAAAACAATTCTGTTGACTTTGAATTATCATAAATGATTTCGTTATGAATCATGTATGGAAGATTTGTTTTGCTAAACTCAGACATGGCTACGATTTTATTATTCTCAGATTAGTATAAACGATTGATTTTTTTTTAGTCGGTTTGAATTAGGGTAGTCAATTGGGTTTGTTTTCGTTTAGTTCTGTTCGAATAGATTTAAGGAATGATTCTATTTTGTTTCCATTTTAGATTATGATTGCATCCAACCTGTACAGGAGATTTATTTGCTAAAATCAAACACAACTATGTTTGGATTGATACGATTTTGTTGTTTTTGGATTATGTCGGCTCTAAGTTAGTTCAATTTATTTCTTATGGTTTTATTTTGAGACGATTCTGTATGCTTGAATTAGCATGGTCTTTTACGTATGCAATGCATCAATATCAGAGATTGGTTTGATAAATACAATGTAATCTATTGATTCGAAAAAAACAAATCTGTTAGTTTTGGATTTAAAAACGATTTTGTTAATGGTTGAGTCGACATAAATTATTGCATGAAAAATTTACTTGATCGGTTACAATTTATGTCGATTGAAATTGATTCATGAAAATGATTTCATTGGTTTTGATTTTTAAAACGATTCTGTCTGCTCCGAATTGGAAATAAAATTTGTGTGACAGATCGTACATATCCTGTTATCATTTGATTGATTCAATTATGATTTCATCTATTTCAAATTGGCATAAAGATTTGGTTACTTATGGCATGAGCGATTTGCTTTGTGTTGATTTAATGATTAAAGATTTGGTTTAATAAGTTGAATATATTTCTGTTAGTTTTGGATGGATTTAAAATGATTATGTTTTCAAATTAGGCCAGCTACAGAATCGTGAGATTCTGTAGCTAGTCTTAAAATTTAGATTTTTGTTAATTTTATCAATAAAATATCCTCTAAACTTGTCTATTCTTGTCCACTTTCAGGTGCATACGAATTTCAATGACCAATTGGATATGCTGTGGAAGTTTAGGAGATACTTTTGTGATATAGTTTTGTTATAGGTTGTTAGTTTTAGTCAGGAATAGAGACTTGGGAGATCATTCCCAGATTTTTCGTAAACAGTGGTTGATAATTCCCACAAGGATGTTTTACCCTGTGGTCTTTAAATACTTGTTCCTTTTGTAATAAACCCATCATCATCACAATTGGGAGAACCAGACTATGGATTTATAATGATACAGACTGGGATGAAATTTGATGTCTTGTAACAGCTTTAGCTTTCAATATATCAAACTTTTATTTCAAGTTTTCTTCATATCAGTTTACAATTAATTATCAACTACTTTAGCCATCATAATTCGTTGCAGGTTGATGTGATTTGGCTTATGTGTTGTCCATATCTGATCTCTCTTATTTTAAAATTACAACATTTACTTTGTTTCAATTTAATGAATTAAAGGTTTATCTTCTTCGTTAAATGAATCATTTTGTACAAATCTTTGCACACAGATTTATCTAAATGTGATGATTTGTAAATTATACGATTGTTTTCATTTTTTATGTTTTGTTTGTCCTGTCGTTTATACTTGAAGAAAAATGTTGCTTTCTGTTTACGAGAAGCTTGTGGAGAATCTGTTGCAGGTTTCCTCCCACTGAACAACTAAATCAACTATTGTATATAGGACAAACCTGAATCATTACTTCAGGTCAGTTTGCTATTTGTTATTTAATACTTAATTTATTAGTGTTATTTAAGTAGTTTAGATAGATATATATAGTTCAGATTTATAGTTAGGATTATAATTTTAATTGCTCATCTTAGATAGTTTTCATTTTATTTCTTTCTCATAAAATTATAAAAATAAAAAAACAATAGTTTTGTTGTCATAGGACAGTTTACAAATGATTTTCGCAGGTTTTCATTTAAAATCCGTAATCTGTTAATATTGTATATTTGTGATTACCATTTAATTTTGTTAATAAGTGAACATTTAATTTCATAGAATTATTGTTGTATAGTATAGACAATAGACTGTATATATTTATTTTAGATTTGTTTATTAGTTTGCTTTAATTGTTGTTTTCATTTAGATTAGTTCCTTTAGTTAGTTTTCTTTCATTTTCCTAGGACTCAGATCAGCCAACGGAGCTGCTAAAACTGTCAGGGTGGATCATCCCAAACGGCTTGGGTTATTTAGACAACCCCGGACTAGATCCACTCTTCCAGTTGGCGAGTATTCGATTTCGCCCGCCAACAAATGGCGCTAGAAGGAGGGCCTGAAATTTATTAATGGCATGAGGTGGTCATACGACTCCTCCACCACCCAACCACTCACCTATAGTGACAAGAGGTCATTCGAACGACAACATCCCCCCTCAAATAGAAACCACATCAAATGACGATCTACGGATCACAGTTGAGCCAGCAACCCCAGACTGGATCCACTCTTCCAGTTGGCGAGTGTTCAATTTTTCCCATCAACATCCATGTGACTAAGCCAACTATTATCTTAGTCTCTTGGGATTTTGTGTTCAAATATGTAGTCTTCTTTGATACTAACTTTTTTAGTGATCAAGTATTTTAAACCTAATCCAATGACTTCCTCATTTGATGACCAAATTAAATACTCCCCCTGAGTTTTTATTGTTTCATAGGGTTTTATTCTCTTCCCCTTTTGTAATAAAGGATAAGGGTGTGAATCTTACTGATATTCTTGATCTACCTCTATATTCTTCTTGATATACTGATCTTTCATAGGAATACCAACAGATCATTTACAGTGATACCAATTGATCATTACTAATTGATCAATACCAATTGATTTAATTTCCATTCCACAATCATTTGTTAAGGTATGTTACCAATTTTAGTTCTTTGATACCAAGATATCTTGGTGCTCTTTGTCGTTAATCAATTTCCCCTTTTCATGCTCTATATTTATATATTTTGAACTACTCTGCTTCCTTAAAAAATTTCAGTTGATGTGATTTTACATTCCTCATTGAGAGACCTTTCTTTTTCTTTTATGAATTATTCAAGAAGTGTTTTGGATCATTTTATGTATCTAATAGAGGAATGGTGAAAATATACACATTTTCATTCCCTTGGTGCTTTGTCTTTTCTGAATCTTTGTAGCTTTGTTCTAATTTATTTCTCCAAATCTTTCCATGAGGCACTCTGCTTGTTGGATCTTTCCTTTCTAAATTTTTCCTTTGAGATTTTTTATCTCCTCTTTTCTTCCAAACTTCATTAGATTTTCTTCTTGAATTGTATGGATTATTCCTCATGGGTTGGCTTCTTGATTTCCCACAATATTGGGATTTGTGGCCAAACCTATCACATTTGTAGAATCTCATTGTATGAAAAAACTTTGTTTTGTTCCCAACATAATTGCATCTCTAACATCTCATTAAGTTATTGGACCTTCCTGAATTTTCCCTTTCAAGACTCTTGCATTTCAATGCTTTATAGCCAAAGTTATGACATGAAAAACAATAAGCATTGAAGGTGTTTCCATACTCGAGTCTATTTTGACATGAGAAGTCTACCTTTTGATATGACTCTTGGTTTTAACCTTTATAGATTCCTTTCTCAATATAGTTTTGAGCTTGTATTTGGTTTGTGACTACACTTTTTCCCCTTGATGAGGATGATCCTTCCTCATGTTTGTGAATGGAGGGCCATTTTCCACCTTCTTCTTTCTTATTGTACTGAAGACCAGTTTTGTCATTGGTTGGTCTTTGACTGTTCCATATCCTATCCAAGATAGCTGAGCTATTCTAGAATTTGATAGTTGCATTTTTCTTTTCATTCTTCTTTTTGAGGTTGAAAACTTCCAATTCCAACATGTGACATGAATCTTCCTTTTTAGTCAACTGGATCTTCAAGGCTTCTTCAATTTCCGTAGCTTCCTCACGTTGAGTATTTAGACTGATGACCATTTCTTTTGTTTCTTCGAAGAATTATGTGCATTTATTGGGCTTGTCACATGTCTTCAACTCTTTCACTTCTTTTTTTAGATCAAAAACTTTAGTCTTCAATCTTTTGAGCTCTTCTTCTTTGTCTTCTAGCTAAATCTTTTATGCATGCTCTTCATGGTTATTTATGTCAGATTGATCTAACCGTTGTTGTAGAAACATATCTTTCTTTTGAATTTTATCCAACTCTTATAGAGTGCACATAATTGTTTATTCAATATGGTCAAGAGCCTCCCTACGATATTTAATATATAAGCCATTTTTTGGTTCCATACAAATATCTTCTAATGCATCTATAACATCAATCTTAAGATTCAATAGTTTGTCTTCAGTGATTACTAAGGTATGCATCAATTCCTTGATGAAGTTGTATTCTTCATTGATGACTAGGGATCACATCAATTCCTTGATGGATTTGTCTTCTTTATTCATGACTAGGGATTGTATCAATTCATTTATGGAGTTGTATTCTTTATTGATGACTAAGGATTGCATTAATTCCTTGATGGATTTGTCTTCTTTATTGATGAATGGGGATCACATCAATTCCTTGATGAAGTTCTCTTCTTTATTCATGATTGGGGATTAAATCAATTCCTTGATGGATTTGTCTTCTTCTGTGTTATGTGCTTTAATATGATAGTAATTCTCCATCTAGATCCATAATAATTTGGCAGAGGTGCAGTGTCCCATATTTTCTTTGACTTGGTCTGATAGTTCATCCTGAATTTCTTTTAATGCCATTGAATTGTTTCTCTTTTCTTATTTTCTAGTTTTGGATTTGTTCTTTGAGGTAATTAAGTACCAAGGGTTACATACTACTGAGTCGCAAATGCCAGATCCTCTTGACTTCATATACATTTTCATTCTTTCCCTCCATGAAGAGTAGTTTGTTGCATCAAATAAGGGATATTCATTTGTGGAAAGAGCCACTTGTCCACCCATTTGTGTGTTTAGGAGAATATTCCTTCCAATGATTAAACTGTTTTTCTTGAAGAAAACTTGGCTCTGATACCAATTGTTGAAAAACACACTGACATTGAGAGGGGGGGTGAATCAATGTCTTAAACTTTTGGATATTTTTCACACTTTCTCGGATTACTTAAATTAAATGAATAACATATATATATATATATATATATAT
>SNQJ01S0020337.1:12633-80261 GCA_010110895.2 Picea sitchensis | reverse complement strand
CTAGCTTCTCAAGAATTTTATCTAGTTGGGACTTCATTTCTTCTTGATTTGATTCTAAAGAATCAATCTCAGAATGCAAACCATTTAGATGAATCTTTGTTTGAGCCAGGTCTTGTGCTATATCATCTATGTTTTGAGCAAGAGAGGCTGACTGATAGTTTGCATAGTTCTGAATTCTTACAATGTCTTGAGGAGTATCAACATTTGCTTTCCTATATTTAATGAAGTGTAGATCAGCTATCATATCATTCTGAAACTTAGGCATATGATTGCCTAGACCAAGATTTCTATATGGTAGTTCAAGTTTTTTATCATTACCACTCCTTGGCAAAGGAGCATTCATCATTTTTATCATAGGAATAGCTAGATCTTGACATTATGTACAATTAGGATGCTATCCATTATGTTCTTGTTTAGACTGGTAAGTCCTAAAAGTTTTAGGAGCTGAGGGATAAGAGGATAAATCTGTATTTACATGAGAATCAGAAGAGGGTTCTTGGATTGGGAAGTTTCATTGACAGTAATAGCAATTCTTTGAACCTTTCTGATGGGTTATGATGAAACCTGCCTCCCACGAGACACGATCGCCTACACCAGGATCCTCTTTCTCTCTCTCGGCCTGAAGAGTTCTAAGACTCTTCTACTTCCTTATCGGAAGTCTACAACCCACAGCTCCTTCCATGCTACTCTCGTGGTGACTTAATAGGATAGGTCGGAACCTTGCCTCTCACGATTTCAATGATCGGATGATGTCCCTTCGGACCCCCGAAACCCAAGGTAAGTCAGTGCTGACTTCCCCTCGCCTATCGGGACCTTCGCTTTATCACTTCTCGCCGATCGGGGCACCGAAACTTCGAAGATCAGAATTTCGAGATCCGAGATGGAGAGATGCCGATATCGCGACCTCGCGACTGGTGAGACCAAATGCTTGGCTCTTCAAATCCTGAGACCCGATGTCCCGAGATTTCTCGCCCCGTCAACTGACTGTCAAATCACACTATGCGCAAAAACACCGAGGCTTTACTTCTCGCGATCTCGCGATTCCCTTTACATAAAATAAGAACCTTACCTCACGAGTTCTCGAAACGCCCAACTCACGAGCTGAGTCATGCTCCTCATGATTCCTTTCAATGCTTCTACTTTCTCCAACCTCGAACTTTCTTCTGTTCGCTCTGCAGACTTCACGTCCACTTTATCCTTGCTGCACCTTCAAACAAGGAATCTCTCTCCTCGAGACGGCTCACCAACCTGCGAATGTTCCTCGTCATATTTCAACAACTCTGTAGACCTATCTCTCCTGAGCTTGCTCTTGCTTCACAAGTCTTTGTGAAAACTTGTTGCACGCATTCCTTGCGGCAGTTCTTCAACCACAACTGGGTGATGAAGTTTCTTCAACTCTGTGCACTCCAGCAACAGAATCCTTAGCCTTCTTCCCAGACAACTGCTGAGACTTCTATTCCAATCTTGTCCTGCACTTCACCTACAAGACCCTAAGAACCCAATTCAACTCCTGGGAAAACAAGAATAAGAGTTTAACTGCGAGCCTCCTCAACGCACTCTATGCGGAGGAATTCAACTGCACTCTATGCAGGAATCTCCTGGCTCAAACAGAGAAACAATTAAAACTCATTCACTCAGACATTCAGACTTTAATTCTTCCATAGAATCACATACACAGCATATGAAAGAAACGCATAACAAGAAGCAAATATGCAAAGGCCCAATGCCAATAGCACACAGAGAATAAACACATCCATGGAATTGAATCAAAGCTTTCTTATTAATTAAATCTCTGTACATGGGTATTTCTGCTCACAGCTTCTCTGCTCTGCTCTCTCTTTGCTCCTGAATACTAACACTAATTCGACTTCAAATATGAATGCTAATGATAATAATACAATGATACAAAGGAGGGTGCCTATATTCCGTTTTCCCTCTTGAAAGAAAAACTGTTTAATCTAGACTTAATTAATTTATCTACTTGCATTAAATCTAATAAATGCCTCAGCTACCTAAGGACGAGAGCTTATCTGCTCAAGGTCCTTTACAATGTACAAGTGCGCTTCATTACATCAACACGTTAATGTTTGGCATAGCCAATATCAAGTGTTTCAAAATTTGGATGCTGGCGCTCTCCAGCTGTCTTTTCCTTTGCTCCACACGCTGGCTCGCTTGATGAGTGAATGATGCTCCTGCATCATACTCCTCGACTCAAAAGATTTCATGGGCTCCTATCCATGAGCTCTTTCACGATGTGCCCATGCTTCCGGATCACGACCTCTATTTCCCAGCTAGCATCCTCCACTGGGTGATTCTTCCGTTTCACCAGGTACTCCAAATACTACTTTCTCCTGGTCTTCCTTCCCGCGTGCTTGCCCTGTATGCACTCCATCTGTGGCTTCTGTGCAACTGGCAACTGCTTTTGCCACTGGATCACTGGTTCCTCAGCTCCAGTGCCTGCTTCTTCAGCTCCATACGGGTATAAATCCGAAACATTGAAAATCGGAGATATCNCACGATGTGCCCATGCTTCCGGATCACGACCTCTATTTCCCAGCTAGCATCCTCCACCGGGTGATTCTTCCGTTTCACCAGGTACTCCAAATACTACTTTCTCCTGGTCTTCCTTCCCGCGCGCTTGCCCTGTATGCACTCCATCTGTGGCTTCTGTGCAACTGGCAACTGCTTTTGCCACTGGATCACTGGTTCCTCAGCTCCAGTGCCTGCTTCTTCAGCTCCATACGGGTATAAATCCGAAACATTGAAAATCGGAGATATCCCGATGCCCTCTGGCAACTCAAGCTCATATGCATTCTCCCCAAATTTCTTCAGGATTTTGCACGGCCCAATTTTCTTCATATTGAGCTTGTTATATGTTCCCCTCGGGAACCTTTCCTTCCTTAGGTGCGCCAGAACCATGTCTCCAACTTCGAACTGAATTTGCCTCTTCCTCTGATCGGCTCTACGCTTATACTCCTGGTTCGATCTTTGCAGTCACTGCTTCACCTCTGTGCGAAGTTCTTGCATCACCTTAGCAAAATCTTCTTCTCTCGTGCTTCTAGTTTCAGCCTGTTCTGACTCCCTGAGTTCAGAAACTCCTCTCAGCTGTGTCCCATACAAAATTTGAAATGGACTCTTTCCTGTACTCCGATTCACCGAATCGTTGTACGCGAATTCTGCCTGTGGTAGGATCTGATCCCAGCTGGTGTGATGCTCCGTCACCAGGCTCCTCAACAGATCTCCCAGACTTCTATTGACCACCTCGGTCTGTCCATCTGTCTATGGATGGTATGCTGAACTGAATGCCAAGTCAGTCCCTAGCTTCTTCCATAGTGTCCTCCAAAAATGACTTATGAACTTCGTATCCCGATCCGAGACTATGCTTCTCGGCAACCCATGTAATCGCACAATCTCCTTGAAGAACAAATTTGCGATGTGCGTCGCATCGCGTGTCTTATGACATGGAATAAAATGTGCCATTTTCGAGAACCTATCCACCACCACAAATATGGAATCCACTCCTCTCGACGTTCTCGGTAAACCCAACACAAAATCCATACTAATAGCCTCCCATGGTCTCTCAGGTATAGGCAACGGCTGATAGAACCCTGTGTTCTGTTTTCGCCCCTTTTCATGTTGACATATCTTGCATCGGTCAACAAATCTTTTTATGTCGGCTCTTATGCCAGGCCAATAATATGATTCGCTCAGCTTGGCGAATGTCTTGTCATGTCCGAAATGACCTGCTAATCCACTGTTGTGCTTTTCCTTCACCAAATTTTCTCTCATGGAGCAATTCGGAATGCACAATTGATTGCCCTTGAACAACAATCCTTCCTGTATCAGATAATCTATCCATGGACTTTGATCCCTGAGAACGGGGTTCTCGGCTGCTTCATAAGCTTCTCCGAAATCTGCATCACCTGCATACATATCTTTCAGATTTTCAAAACCCAAAGTCCTTACTCTGAACTCCTACAGTAACAAGCATTTCCGGCTCAAGGCATCTGCTACTTTGTTAGCAGTCCCTGAAATGTGCTTGATCACAAATGTGAAATTCTGCATGTATTCCACCCATTTTGCATGCTTTTGATTCAACTTCCCCTGCTGACTCACGAACTACAATGCATGATTGTCGCTATAAAGAATGAATTCTTTGGGTATCAAGTAATTCCTCCACTTCTTCAATGCCTGTATAATGGCATAGAACTCTTTATCGTATGTGGAGTACTTCAGCTTTGCATCATCCAGTTTCTCGTTGAAATATGCTACAGGCCTGTCATCCTGACTCAAGACCCCTCCAACAACATATCCGCTAGCGTCACACTTCACTTGGAAGGTTTTCTGAAAATCCGACAGCACTAACACTGGCTGCTCTGTAATCTTTCGCTTCAACATATTGAAGCTCTTTTCAGCCTCTGCTGTCCACTGAAAAACTTTATGCTTCTTTTTCACAGTGTCCATCATTGCGGCGCTAATTCCACTAAAATTCCGTATGAAATTTCTGTAGAAACTAGCTAAACCATGAAAGCTCCTTACCTCAAAAACATTTCTTGGTGATGGCCACTTCCTGATTACCTCAACCTTCTCAGGATCCATCTTCAATTCATTCGCCGAAATTAGAAAACCCAAATAAATGAGTTCTGTCTACATGAAAGAACATTTCTTCAAATTTATCAGCAATTTCTCCTGATGTAGCCTTCTCATTATCGTGGACAAATGCCTCAAATGCTCAGCCTTGGTCTTGCTGAAAATTAAAATATCATCCAGGTACACAACCACGAACTTACCAATGAATTCCTGCAGGACTTCATTCATCAGCCGCATAAATGTGCTTGGTGCATTTGTCAAGCCAAACGGCATGACCAACCATTCATACAAACCCTTGTTTGTTTTGAATGTTGTCTTCCATTCATCTCCCTCTCTCATCCGGATCTGATGATATCCGCTCTTCAAATCTATCTTTGAAAAATAGTTTGCCCCACTCAGGCAATCCATCAAGTCATCCATTCTCGGCAGTGGAAATCTATACCTGATGGTGATTTTATTTATTGCCTTGGAGTCTGTGCACATTCTCCAACCTCCATCCTTCTTCAGACTTAGTACTGTCGGAACAGCACACGGACTTAGACTCTCCCTGACCAGTCCTTTATCCAACAGATCTTGTACCTTCCTTTTGACTTCCTCGTTCTCCTGAGCTGTCAACCTGTACGCTGCCTTATTTGGCAAGCTTTCTCCAGGTATGAGGTCAATATGGTGACTCACACTCCTCATTGGTGGCAACGAACGAGGTAGTTCGTCCACGATGATATCAGTGAACTCTCCTAGGAGTTCCTGAATCTCCTCTGGCAAGTCATCCACTCTTGTGCTTGTCAAGACAATTCTCGATTTCCTGACAACAAAGAACTGTGGATCTTCATTCTTCTCCATCTCCGTGAGAAGCTCTTTCCCACTCATGAGAAGTATCGTGCTGCTAACCTCCGGCTTCACCTCCTTATATTTTATCGACAACAGTTTATGAACTCTCCCATCCTTCTCCAAGGTGTATGTGTTCATCCTCCCATCATGAACCACATTTCGGTCATACTGCCATGGTCTTCTCAACAGTGTATGACACACGTCCATGGGAATAACATCGCACAGTATCTCATCATGATAATTCCCAATTTTAAATTTAACTAATCATTGTTTAGTGACACTTACCCGGTGTCCTTTCTATAACCACGAGACCTTATATGGACTCAGGTGCTTAGTCATTGTCAGCTCCAGCTTTTCCACCATCTCGGTCGAAACGAGATTATCGGTGCTTCCACTGTCCACTATGACTTTGCATTTTCTGTCCTTGGCTGTACAAGCCATTCTGAACAGTCTGCTCCGCTACACTGGGTTCTCTACCTCCTTTTCAAGTGTCAGAACGATTTTGTGCATCCCCAACGATCTTTCGTTGTCTACATCTTCACTCTCAGCATCACGCCTCTGCGCCTCTGTGATGTGAGCTTCACTTCTGTCCATTTTCCTGTCTGGACAGTCAACGGCTTTGTGTCCGTCTTTACCACACATAAAACATGTGATAATTCCTCCTCTTCCTCTACCTCGACCTCTAGTACAAGAAAGAGAGTTCACGTCAGCATAATCTCCTTGCCAATCAGTTGTCTGCCTCCTCAGCTCATCATATTGCTACCTCTGATGTGAGTTTCCACCTCTCTCAGCTTTTCCCTGAGGCCTTTTCCAATCCTCCTTGGCCTTCTGAGTTCTCTCCTGGGAAATTGATTTGCCTCTGGGGTGGCTTTTGCCTCGCCCCCACTGTCCCTGCTTGTGTTTCAGCTTCTCTTTGGCTTTCAGAGCCATTTGGTATGCATCCTCAACTGTCTGGATGGTAACCATGCTTAGCTTGTCCTGAATGTCATACCTCAGACCATTCAGGTATCTCGCCACCTTTTCGTCATCACTCTCCCGATGACCAGCTCGAATGTTGAGCCTGTAGAATTCCTCAGTGTACTCCTTCACTGACATCAACTTCTGTCTCAGGTTCTGCATCCGCCTGAACAGAGTGATTTGGTAGTCTCTTGGGATGAATTTCTCTTTCATCTTAGCGATCATCCTGTCCCAGCTTTTGATTTTCTGTTTTTCTTTGTAGTGCCTATCCGCCTGCAACTCATCCCACCATAAGGCTGCATGTCCTTTCAAATTAGTGACAGCATGCCTCACCTTCTTGTCCTCTTCGATATCCTCATAATTGAAGTAGGTGTCGAGTGCTCGGATCCAATCCAGCAACTCTTCTGCATCTAGACTCCCTTCATAGACGGGAATGTTCATCTTTGTCTTCGAGCTCATCCTGGCGATAGCTCTGATCAACCTCTCACTCGATGCATCCTCTACTGAGACCTCTTCGACATCGTGTCCATCTTCCTCTTCCACCTCAGAATCACTGAACTCTGCTGCACCAGCTCCGCGTCTCTGCGTAGTCTCCATCTCCTCAAGCCTCGCTCTGAGATCTCGCATCTGGCGTTCCATCTCAGCATTTCCTGCTGGCCTACCCCTTCTTCGGGCATCCCTGTCTTCATGATCAGGTGACTGCCTTTCTCTTCTGGGCGGCATTGTGTAATTCCCTGTCTTCTCTTCTTCTGTTTCAGAAAGCAAAAGATGCCCGCTCTGATACCACTCTGACGCAAATCGTGTGTATCAGAGTGTTTTTCCTTTCTCCTTCCCTTCTCTCGCCTGTGATATACAGACAATATTTTTCGGGCTTTGATACCACTCTGACATAACCTGCCTCCCACGAGACACGATCGCCTACACCAGGATCCTCTTTCTCTCTCTCGGCCCAAAGAGTTCTAAGACTCTTCTACTTCCTTATCGGAAGTCTACAACCCACAGCTCCTTCCACGCTACTCTCGTGGTGACTTAATAGGAGAGGTCGGAACCTCGCCTCTCATGATTTCAATGATCGGATGATGTCCCTTCGGACCCCTGAAACCCGAGGTAAGTCAGCGCTGACTTCCCCTCGCCTATCGGGACCTTCACTTTATCGCTTCTCGTCGATCGGGGCACCGAAACTTCGGAGTTCAGACTTCCGAGATCCGAGATGGTGAGATGTCGATCTCGCGACCTCGCTTCCTTGTGACCTCGCGACTGGCGAGACCAAATGCTTGGTTCTTCAACTCCCGAGACCCGATGTCCCGAGATTTCTCGCCCCGTCAACTGACTGTCAAATCACACTATGCGCAAAAACACCGAGGCTTTACTTCTCGCGATCTCGCGATTCCCTTTACATAAAATAAGAACCTTACCTCACGAGTTCTCAAAACGCCCAACTCATGAGCTGAGTCATGCTCCTCGTGATTCCTTTCGACGCTTCTACTTTCTCCAACCTCGAACTTTCTTCTGTTCACTCTACAGAATTCACGTCCAGTTTATCCTTGCTGTACCTTTGAACAAGGAATCTCTCTCCTCGAGACAGCTCGCCAACCTGTGACTGTTCCTCGTCATCTTTCAACAACTCTGTAGACCTATCTCTCCTGAGCTTTCTCTTGCTTCACAAGTCTTTGTGAAAACTTGTTGCACGCATTCCTTGTGGTAGTTCTTCAACCACAACTGGGTGATGAAGTTTCTTCAACTCTGTGCACTCCAGCAACAAAATCCTTAGCCTTCTGCCCAAACAACTGCTGAGACTTCTATTCCAATCTTGTCCTGCACTTCACCTGCAAGACCCTAAGAACCCAATTCAACTCCTGGGAAAACAAGAATAAGAGTTTAACTGTGATCCTCCTCAACGCACTCTATGCGGAGGAATTCAACTGCACTCTATGCAGGAATCTCCTGGCTCAAACAGAGAAACAATTAAAACTCATTCACTCAGACATTCAGACTTTAATTCTTCCATAGAATCACATACACATCATATAAAAGAAACGCGTAACAAGAAGAAAATATGCAAAGGCACAATGCCAATAACACACAGAGAATAAACACATCCATGGAATTGAATCAAAGCTTTCTTATTAATTAAATCTCTGTACATGGGTATTTCTGCTCACAGCTTCTCTGCTCTACTCTCTCTTTGCTCCTGAATACTAATGCTTCTTCGACTTCAAATATGAATGCTAATGATAATAATACAATGATACAAAGGAGGGTGCCTATATTCCGTTTTCCCTCTCAAAATCAAAACTGTCTAATCTAGACTTAATTAATTTATCTACTTGCATTAAATCTAATAAATGCCTCAACTACCTAAGGACGAGAGCTTATCTACTCAAGGTCCGTTACAATGTACAAGTGTGCTTCATTACATCAACGCATTAATGTTTGGCGCAACCAATATCAAGTGTTTCAAAATTTGGATGCTGGAGCTCTCCAGCTGTCTTTTCCTTTGCTCCACGCGCTGGCTCGCTTGATGAGTGAATGATGCTCCTGCATCAGGTTAATAAATGATCATCTAATTTGGAATTACCAGGAATGGGTTTATATACCAGAGACTTTCTAGGGTAAGAAGAAAATGAATGTCTTGTAGATGACTGTCTCGGATTAGGCTCAGAGGTGCTAGTGGATAGGTTGGACATTTGTCTATCCAAATCTTGTAGTCGGTTACTCTGAGATCTTCCTATTCTGAGAACATTTTTCCCCAAAGAATTAGTCTCAATTTTAAGTTCTCGAGGCATTGGAGGATTAATTTGAGAGGAAATAGGCTCGTAATCTGCAGACCATTCTTCTACTGTAGTAAGTTTAGCAAAACTCAGAGTTAGAGGAGAAACATTGCCGGGACCAACCACGATGCTTTTGTTAGTGGTGCGCTGCAAAAGTTTAGGATTTAGGGCAGGCATAGTAGTAGAGACAAAACGTAAGCAGATAGTAGTATGCAAATGGGCAATTTCAGAGGCTTCATCCATATTAAATTCAGAGAACTGTACATAGGCTTGCAGAAGGGAATTAATGTATGGATCTGTGAGAGAAACTTGATATCTTGGCAGGGCTGAAGACCAGACAGGGCCATTATGTAATGGAGCTTGAAAACCAAAAACAATAGCATTAGAAAATGTATTATGGCGTGAATCAATGATGCATGTTAAAACAGAGGTATCGAGCCCAAGTCTGACCAAAGGATTTATTCCAAACTGGATTAAGCCAAGATGAACATATTTGTAACCATTTTCTAGACCCAAATCAATATCTTCTTGTTGGATCAGAGGGATCTGATAAACAGATTGTCCGAGAGAGAGAGAGAGGAACATTATTAGAACAATACTGAATAAGAGTAGTGGCACGGAATTTGAACATAGGTAGGTCATATATTTTTGCAGGCTCAATCTCAGGCATATGCCAGTTAACATCTGGCTCATATTCTTGAGCAAGCAATCGAGTATTATATAATTATTTAGAAGAAGACTGTCTGAGAAAATATTTATACCATTTAGAAGGTTTGTATTTAACATCAGCAGACAAATCATAGGAGGAATTGTTCTTCTGTGAAGCCATTTGTAACTACTGCAACTTTTGACGGTACCCTTAAATTATTCCAGGTAAGCAAACTATTAAATGGTAAGATCTAACTTACTATCGGAAAAGGACTATGCAGCACTTCAACGCCTCACAAGGCAACCATGGCTAGCTTACTTGTCCTACAGCTTTAGCTGGAGACCACAGTCAAGCAGATCACGTCACTCAATACTGGATGTTTGCACGTCTCGCAATCAGATACTTCAAACACAAGGCTCGTTCCAAAGTAGATTCACTTCATAACAATTCTCTTTATATTAATCAACTGATCTCAATACAACATCATGCAAGAGGCATGTATTAGAGACACATACTACTGAGATATAACTGCATAGAAAAGCAGGGCTTTTAGTCTTATGTCTTCTCGAAAGAAGATTAGACAGGCTCCTGGCCATTTGCTCAGGCAGTAACTATCTCAAGACTCAACACTTATGGCTCTGATACCAATTTTCAGAGTAGAACAATATAGATTACACTTGAGATCAGTGTTTTTCGTTCACAGTCACAAGATCCCGAAGGCGAGTGAAGTGAAGAGGATACACACTGCTCAACTTACAAACAAATTCTAAGACTCTTACTAGACTCTCTCTCAAACTCTCTCCAATTCCGAATGAATCAAATGAGAGGAGTAGAGCCTTATTTATACAATTTTGAGCAGGTTACCGGTAGACGAATACTGGCAACTTTCGGTTAAAAAAGATTCCATATGAAGTGGATGGGGCAGTTGTGGACTACAGCTGTTATCTCGTCCCTTGGAGGCTTGGCCAGATGGGGACCCATCACAACTTTTTACGGAATGAATCTGACTAAAGTAATTATTCCAAGTCACATGATTACACTGTGGAGTTCTACAGGAACCCACGGAACTGTCGGGAGACCACTGTCGGCCCGATATACATGAAAGAATACCTTTATTACAAAGTGGGACAACTAGGCCCATCATGCTTCCATTCTATGTATTATATTATATTTAGCTACATACTCAAATGATGCATCACTATCATAACCAAAGTGACTACTAGGAGGAGAGCTGTGATTATTTGAAAAAGGTGGAAGCCCACTAAAACATCTGTATAAGGGAGATCCTTGCATAGCTGGAATCAGATCATCTTCTGATACACATAAATCACCAAAATAATCGCTTTTAACCTTGTAGCAAGGAGGCTGAGATGGTTCAGTCTTTAAATAATGTAGTTCACTACCCATGAAAGATAGGTTGAAGACAAACCATCCTTCATAATGTGCAACTTCGTGAACTTATACTTGGAACCATTGAATGAAGGCTTCTTTACTGGTATTTTTGAAGAACTTAGCATCTCTAGGACAGTATGTCGAGAAAAGTATATATAACGAACCAGACCAGAAATAGTAATAATCTTTGAATGTTGAGCATTCAAAGGTAATCCAGCAAGATCCATCATATTTTGTTTGGAGCATAATCTTGCAATAATCTTCATAAGTTATATCTGGTGTATATAAAACTATATATACTTGTCCTTGGAAAGGTGCTCCAGTCATTATTCCTCTGGCAACATGCTGGCTATACCTGAAATAGCTATTATAGCTCTGTAGGTGATTATATGACTGTATCAAAAATTTTAAGATATTGATACAATCAGAACATGACTTGATACAACAGACTAAACACTCAAAACAGTAACAATATTTACAATTATCACACACTAGGATCCACTTGAATCCTAGTGCAGGAGCATCCCTTATGCTCAAGGAGGATGAAGCCATTTAATTGTTTTATCTTTGTCTTTGGTAGGAGCTGCTTCTCTAGTAAGCAGATAAGCAATGCAATTATCTTTTCCTGGCTTATACTGGATTTCAAAGTCAAATCCGTCAAGCCACAAGCTCCAACGCAGAATCCTGTTATTTCCCTGTTCCAATAACCTTTGGTTAGATAACATTCCTTTCATATGCTTCAGGTCTTTTCTAACAATAAAATGTACAGGTTTTAGAAACATTCTGAATTTCTTGATGCCATTTTTGACAGCAAGTATTTCCCTATGAGAGGAAGGATATCTTGACTCAGTATCGCTGAAACATCCAGAAGTCTATATACAAACTTCTTCTAGCTTAGGTCCATTCTTCTGTAGTAGAACTACTGCCCATGTATCACTAGAGGCATAAGTTTCCAATACCAATTGCATTGACATATCTGGAAGATATAATTTAGGCAGATTCTGGATTTTCTGCTTGATGATCTGAACATCTTGTGTCATTTTATAATTCCATGGAAGGGCTTTACTTAAGCTTTACTGCAATATTTGAACATCTTTAGCTTGATTCTCATAGACCTGTCGAATATAATTTAAACAACCAAGGAATCTTTGGAGCTGTTTTTGGTCAAGAATTTCATCAGGGAAGTCATATAGTTTCTTCAGTACATGGTCTTGTAGTTCTACTTCTCCTTTGGATAATATAAGACCAAGGTAATCAATCTTTGTTTGTGCCCAACATAACTTGGATTTACTAAGCACTAAACCATGTTTATACAGTATATCATATGCACTCTTTAAATGTTGTACACGTGTTTTACAATCTACAGAGCAAACAAGTAACTCATCAACATACACAATTACAAAATTCAAATGTTTGAAGATATCATCCATCCTCTTTTGGAATTCTGATGGAGCATTCTTCAAACCAAAAGGCATTACTCTACATTGATATTGTCCATTTGGAACAACAAATGCAGTTTTGTATCTATATTTAGGGATAATCCCTATTTGCCAAAATCCGCTTTTCAAATCAAACTTGCTGAAGATATTGCATTTCCCAATCTTTGAAAACAACAGTTCTTTGGATGGAAGAGGAAATCTTATAGGAAGTAGAGCATCATTCAGATCTCTGTAATTTATTACCATTCTTGGCTTTCCTCCTTTTTGTTCACTGTGTTTGTTCACATAGAAGGCGGGACAAGACCAAGGGCTTCTACTAACTTCTATCAATTTCCTTTACAAAAGCTCACTAATCTCTTTTTGGCAATACTCCAATTTAGTAGGAGACATATGATTAGCAGAGGCTTTTTGAGGTCTGGGAACATAATCTTCCTTATATGGCAGACTGAGAAAATATTGTTCTCTGGTCCAAAAGGCATTGAGATAATCATAAGTACAATCAGATTCTATCTTTTCTTTTATTTCTTTTATCATTTCTATCCCATGCTTTTCAGCATGTCCAATAATCTTTTGGATACGGGCCAGACTGCTTGCAGATTTTTCAACTTGTTGCATATTTTCTTTAACTGCAATCCTTGTCTCAAAAGTGGACTTACTAGAAATTTTTATGGTCTTGCCTAAAATTGTAAGCTGTACAAAATTATTTCCTATAGTTAATGGTAGACACTTATTTACAAAGTCTTGTCCTAAGAGTATATCTGCGTCGGTGTCAAAACAATATAGATTAACTAGTACTTTTTCTTCCTGTATGTAAATGGGAAAATCAAGAAGAATGAATTTAATCTTGAACTCAGTTTTGTTGACAGCTCTAACAGATATATCTACAGGCTGCCAGTAGTATTCAGGCAAAGCTCCATATTTAGCACAGAAATTCATAGCACCTGTATCTAATTGTGCATCTAGAGGATATTGCAGATATCCTTGGACTCTAATATGTACAGAGATGATTAATTTGTCATCTAAGCCTTTGACTAGTTTGGTCTCAAATAGTTTAGCTTCTGACTCTGCATTGAATATCTCTTTTTCTAATTCTTCATCTCGCTTCCTTTTGAGATATTCTAATTCTTCCTTCTGTAATTTTAGACTTTTCCATAATTCTTGTACTAATGCTTCTTTTTCTTTAATTGATTCTTCAAGATGAAAGATTGTATTTTCTAGGGATTCATCTTGAATAGTTTCTCAGAATGTGACTTTAGTTTTTCCTTTTTCCTTGACCTTAGTTTCTTGTTTTGAGGGATGAATGAAATCAGCATCAGTGGGCATGTAATGGTGAATATTCACCACGCTTGGCTGCTGGATGATATTAATTTGATCAGTAAGGTGGGCAATTTGAGAAGCATAGCGTTCAAAAAGTTGGAATTGGTCGGTAGTCAAAGAAGACATTTTAGCTTCAAGAACAGACCTCTGTTTGAGAAGGGAATTGAGGTCAACATAAGGAGTCATCATTTTGATGTCTAGGAAGTTTAAATCTTCAGCTACTTGTGAAGTTTTTGATTCAGTATCAGAGAGGTGGTTGTAATGAGTATCTCCTAGAGAGGAATCACTATCTTCAGTGAGAGATAGGTATTCACCATCTGAACGGTTAGAGACTAAGTCCCATTCAGAAGGATCATATCCTGTTTGGAAAAGATCCATGATCTTGGTTTGGAATTTAGTCTTCGACCGCAGAGGACACTGAGATGCCCAGTGGCTAGGATTTTTACAGCTAAAGCAAGAGGATTTCTTAGCTTGAGCATTCTGTGGCCGACGTTTAAAGAAAGATTTCTTCTTAAATTGATTGTTTCTAGAAAACTTACGAGGAAATTTTCTAGAGAATCTTTTCTTAATAGTTTTACACTGGGAACAGGCACAGTCATTTTTGCATGCTTTTTTAGCTTTCTTATTCTGGTTACAACCAAAGCTGAAAGTTTCTGTGAAGACTTCACAAACAGAAGAATCAAAACCAAGGTGTTTCTTTAAAGACTTATTAGTCCTCTTCCTTAGACATTCTTTTTGCAGAGCAGTGACTATCTGCTCATGCAGACCGGCTAGAGATAATTCAGATATATCAATTTCCAAATCATCCAATCTTTCTCTAACTAGTTCTGGTACTTTTCCAGGCATAGCGGACAAATATTTCCTGAGATATGCTACATTCTCTGGATCAGGTACCTTGTATAAAAGATCTTGCATGGTACAAAAGAATTTAGGTAGTTGGGACAAATGACACAGTCGTTGATTCATATACAAATCAACAAAATGATTTGTATCTAATTTGATATCACCATAAAATTCATGTATGATTGCTTTTACAAGCTCATCAACTGGTTTCTCATGATTTAATATGTTGAGCTTTCTTTTAGGTGTAACTCTTTCCCACCAAATACCTAAATTACCAGTAAATCCCCAAGTGAGTCTTAGAGCTAAATCACTCCAAGAGACTTTATCTTTGAATAGCATCTTTTGGGTCTTTGCCCAGGCTTGCCATTTCTGAATGACCATCATAATCTCAGTTTTTTATTTGCAATTGAGATTAGAGATTGGGCACTCTCTATATTATAAGTAGAAAGAGAAGGATGGGCATCAATATTAGCTGGGTCTAGGGGAGCTTTCTTGGAAGTACCATACTTAGCATTGCACCATTTTTCCCAATGGTTTGGAAGATGTTTCCATATGACTCTGCTTGAAGGCTTTGAGGTGCATTAGGAAGAATCTTCATGCATGGATTCTTCACCTTCAATGGATTTAAGAAAAGAATCTTCTTTTACATTTATCTTTGCCGCTTGTTTGATCTGATCTTCTAATTCAGAAGATTGGTTTTTGACTAGATCTATTTTAGTGACAGCAAGCTATAATACTTCAGCAATTCTTGCTAAAGTAGGGTTAGGAACCTCTAAGGCTATTTGTTTGAGATTTATTTGTTTATGATCCTCAGTAGGACTAGAAGAGCTAGGAACCATTTGGAAAAAGCATCTCTTTCAATATCTTCAATCAATAAATTAGACTAAGGTTTTGATTTCTTCCTCCTTGGAATATTTTAGGATAAAGGCGATGAAAATGCGAATAATATCTAGCTTCTCAAGAATTTTATCTAGTTGGGACTTCATTTCTTCTTGATTTGATTCTAAAGAAACAATCTCAGAATGCAAACCATTAAGATGAGTCTTGGTTTTGAGCCCGGTCTTGTGCTATATCATACATGTTTGAAGCGAGAACCCGAGTTGATAGTTTTCATAGTTCCTAAAATCTTACAATGTCTTAGGAGGATCAACATACGCTCACATATTTAATGAAGTCTAGATCGTACCATATCATTGAAACTTAGGCATATGATTACTGGACGAGATTTCTATATGATAGTACATATTTTTATCTTTACCACTCCTTGTAGACATTCATCATTTTTTATCATAGGAATAGCTAGATATTGACATTCTGTACAATTAGGATGCTATCCATTATGTTCTTGTTTAGACTGGTAAGTCCTAAAAGTTTTAGGAGCTGAGGGATAAGAGGATAAATCTGTATTTACATGAGAATCAGAAGAGGGTTCTTGGATTGGGAAGTTTCGTTGACAATAATAGAAATTCTTTGAACCTTTCTGATGGGTTAATAAATGATCATCTAATTTGGAATTACCAAGAATGGGTTTATATACAGGAGACTTACTAAAAGAAAGTGAAGATGTCTTGCAGGGATGGTATCTCGATTAGATCCAAAGGTACTAGTGGATGGGTTGGGAATTTCTCTATCGATCTTGTAGTTGGGTGCTCACGGGATCATCTGATAGAACGGTACCGAAGGAATTAGTCTCAGTTTTAAGTTCGAGGCATTGGAGGTAATTTGAGGAGGAAATAAGAACACAGTAATCATAGACCATTATTCCTCTTGCGATTAAGTTTTCTAGAAAGAGCCAGGAGTTAAGGAGGAAACATTGCGGGACCAACCAGTGCTTTAAGTTAGTGGCTTATTTATAAAGAGTTTAGGATTTAGGGCGGGCATGGTAGTAGATACAAAGCGTGGAAGGAAATAGTGGTATCTTGATTTAGGAAATTTTAGGGCTTGATATAGTAAAAGCTAGGAGGAAGCTGTACATAGGCATAGAAGGTGTCTATGGATGTGGGAGGAAACTTGATATCTTGGCAAAGTTGAAGACCAGACATGGCCATTATGTAATGGAGCTTGAAATCCAGAAACAATAGCATCAGAAAATGTATTATGGCATGAATCAATGATGCATGTTAAAACATAGGTATTGAGGCCAGGTCTGACCAAAGGATTGTTCCATTTGGATTAAACCCGAGATGAACATGTGCCAACCATTTCCCAGACCCCAGTCAATGTCTCTGCTTGTTGGATGGGAGGATCGATAAAAAATTATCCAGAGAGAGGAACATTATTAGAACAATACTGAATAAGAGTAGTGGCATGGAATTTGAACATAGGTAGGTCATATATTTTTGCAGGCTCAATCTCAGGCATATGCCAGTTAATATCACGGCTCATATTCTTGAAGCTGAGAAACCAAATTATATATAATTCTTTAGAAGAAGGCGTATGAGAAAATATTTATACACCACTTAAGAGGTTTATTATTTAACATCACATTGAGACAAATCATGGGAGGGTGTTTCTTACGTGAAGCCAGAACATAACTCTTGCAACTTGGCGGTACCCTTAAAATTGTGCAAGGTAAAGAAAACTATTAAATTAAGATCTAACTTACTATGGGAGAATTTGTAAAACGCTAGCGCTACTTAGAGCCAACCATGGTGGCTTGCTTATCCCTCTGACTTGAGACCAAAGAGATCAAGCCAGATCAAATCCTTTCGATAATGGATGTTTGCGCACATCTTCATGTCGGATATACTTCAGATACAAGGCTCGTTCCAAAGTAGATTCAATTCATAACAATTCTCTTTATATTAATCAGAAGTGATCTCAATCTGACATCATACAAGAGGCATGTATGAACCACATTACTCTGAGAGGAATACAACTACATAGAAATGGGATTTTAGTCATATATCTTCGAGAAAGAAAGTTAAAGAGCGAGGCTCCTAACTTCATTTTCTTTCGGTGATATTATCCCAGACTCAACACTTATAGCTGATACCAATTTTTAGAGTAGAACCATATAGATTACACTTGAGATCAGTGTTTTGGATTCACAGTCACAAGATCCCGAAGGCAAGTGAAGTGAAGAGGATACACACTTTTGCTCGACTTACAAGCTTGGTCCCAAAGACTCACTAGACTCTCTCTCGGAGACTCTCTCAATTATGAATGAATCAAGTAAGAGGGTAGAGGGGCTTATTTATCTACAATTACGAGCAGATTCTTGGTAGATGAATCTTGTGGTATCGGTTAAAAAAGATTCCATATGAAGTGGATGGGGAAGTTGTGGACTACAGTTGTTATCTCGTCCATTTGAGGCTCGGCCATATGGGGACCAATACCGACTTTTATGGAATGACTTGACAAAAGTAAATATTCGAAAAATTTGAATATATCAGATCACATGATTACACTTTGGAGTTCTATAGGAACCCACGGAACTGTCGGGAGACCACTGTCGGCCCGATATACATGAAAGAATACCTTTATTAGAAAGTGGGACAACTAGGCCCATCATTCTTCCATTCTATTTATTATATTATATTTAGCTCTGAGAGAATCCAAATGATGCATAAACTATGTTCATAGCCAAAGTATTGATAGGAGGAGGCGTGATTATTTGAAAAGGTGACCCACTAAAACATCACGTAGAAGGAGATCCTTGCATGGTGGAATACGGATCATCGCCGATACACATAAATCGCAAAATATTAAACCCAACGCCTTATGTAGCCAAAGGTGAGATGGATTCAGGTCTTTAAATAATATAGTTCACTACCCATGATTCAATGAGTTGAAGAATGAGCCATCCTTCATAATGTGTAGCTTCGTGAACTTCTGCTTGGAACCATTGAATGAAGGCTTATTTACTGGTATTTTTGAAGAACTCAGCATCTCTAGGACAGTATGTACAGAAAAGTATATATAACCAACCAGACCAGAAATAGTAATAATATTTGAATGTTGAGTATTCAAAGGTAATCCAGCAAGATCCATCATATTTTGTTTGGAGCATAATCTTTCAATAATCTTCATAAGTTATATCTGGTGTATATAAAACTATATATACTTGTCCTTGGAAGGGTCCTCCAGTCATTATTCCTCTGTCAACATGCTGGCTATACCTAAAATAGCTATTATAGCTCTTTAGGTGATTATATGACTGTATCAAAAATTTTAAGATATTGATACAATCAGAACTTGACTTGATACAATGAAGCTAAGCAATCAAAACAATAACAGTATTTACAATCTTTACACACTAGGTTCCATTTGAATCCTGGTGGAGGGGCATCCCTTATGCTCAGGGAGGATGAAGCCATTTAATTGTTTTATCTTTGTCTTTATTGGTGCTTCTCTATTAGTGATCGGCGAAGTACAATTATCTTTTCTGGCTTATGTTGGATTTCAAAAGTCAAATCCCGTCGAGAGCCTACCACAAAGCTCCAACGAGAATCTATTTATTTCCTATTCAATAACCTTTTGTTTAGATAACATTCCCTTTCTCATATGCTTGGTCTACATTCTAACTTGATAAAATGTCAGTTTAAGAAACAGTTTAAATTTCTTGATGCCATTTTTTACAGCAAGTATTTCCCTATGAGAGGAAGGATATGTTGACTCAGTATCGCTGAAACATCAAGAAGTATATATACAAACTTCTTCCAACTTGGGTCCATTCTTACGTATTAGGGCTTACCTTGTATCATTAGAGGGATCAGTTTCCAATATCAATTGCATTGACATATCTGGAAGATATAATTTAGGCAGATTCTGGATTTTCTGCTTTATGATCCGGACTGCTTGGGTCATTTTATAATTCCATGGAAGGGCTTTACTTAATCTCTTCTGCAATATTCAGACATCTTTGGCAGTTCTCCTTAGGCTGCCAAATATAGTTTAACAACCAAAGGAATCTTTGTTTGTTTTGGTCGAAAATTTCATAGGAAGTGGAGCAGAGTTTCTTGATTACATGGTCTTGTAGTTCTACTTCTCCTTTAGATAGTATGAGTCCAAGATGTTCAATCTTTGTTTGTGCCCAATAGAGCTTTGAACGGTTGAGCACTAAACCATGTTTGTACAAGAGTTCATAGACAACTTTTAAATGTTGTACATGTGTTTTACAATCTAAAGAGAAAACAAGTAAGTCATCAAGATACACAATTACAAAATTCAAATGTTTGAAGATATCATCCATCCTCTTTTGGAATTACAGTGGGGCATTCTTCAAACCAAAGGCATTACTCTCCATTGATATTGTCCATTTGGAACAACAAAAGCAGTTTTGTATCTATCTTTAGGGATAATCCCTATTTTCCAAAATCAGCTTTTCAAATCAAACTTGCTGAAGATATTGCATTTCCCAATCTTAGAAAACAACAATTCTTTGGATGGAAGGAAATCTTACTTATAGGAAGTAGAGCATCATTTAGATCTCTGTAATTTATTACCATTCTTGGCTTTCCTCCTTTTTGTTCACTGTGTTTGTTCACATAGAAGGTGGGACAAGCCCAAGGGATTCTACTAACTTCTATCAATTTCCTTTCCAAAAGCTCACTAATCTCTTTTTTGGAAATATTCCAATTCAGTGGGAGACATATGATTAGCAGAGGCTTTTTGAGGTCTAGGAACATAATCTTCCTTATATGGCAGACTGACAAAAAATATTGTTCTGATCCCGAAAGGCATTGGGATAATCATAAGTACAATCGGATTATCTTTTCTTTTTATTTTCTTTTATCCATTTTCCTATCCATGCTTTTGACATGTCAATAATCTTTGGATCAAGACCCGGGAATGCATATTTTCAACTTGTTGCATATTTTCTTTAACTGCAATCCTTGTCTCAAAAGTGGACTTACTAGAAATTTTTATGGTCTTGCCTAAAATTGTAAGTTGTACAAAATTATTTCCTATGGTTAAAGGTAAGCACTTATTTACAAAGTCTTGTCTTAACAGTATATCAGATCCTGTGTCAAAACAATATAGGAATTAACAGATACTTTTTCTTCCTGTAAGTAAATGGAGAAATCTTGAGCAATGAATTTAATCTTCAACTCAGTCTTGTTGACAGCTCTAAAAGATATATCTACAGGCTACCAGTAGTATTCAGGCCAGCTCCATATTTAGCCACGAGAATTCCTTTTGTATCTGGTGTGCATCTAGATTATAGTGCGGATATCCTGTGGCTCTAATATTTATAGAGATGACTAATCTGTCATCTAAACCTTTGACTATCTTAGTCTCAAATATTTCAGCTTCCGACTCTGCATTGAATATCTCTTTTTCTAATTCTTCATCTCGCTTCCCCTTTGGGGATATTCCTAATTATTTCATACATGAGAATTTTAAGCTTTTCCATAATTCTTGTACTAATGCTTCTTTTTCTTTAATTGATTCTTTAAAGATGAAAGATTGTATTTTCTAAGGATTCATCTTGAATAGTTTCTGAGAATGTGACCATAGTTTTTCCTTTCCCTTGGCCTTATTTTTCTTGTTTTGAGGAATGAACTTCGGCATCATTAGATATAATGAGTGAATATTCTGCGCTTCTTCTTAGATGATATTAATTTATTCGATAAAGGCCAGACGATTTAGGAAGCATAAGCGTTCAAAAGAAGTTAAAGATTAATTGAATTCGAGGCCAGACGGTACAGCTTCCAAGGAAACGGACCTCTGTTGAAGAAGAGAATTGAGGTCAACATATGGAGTCATCATTTTGATGTCTAGGAAGTTTAAATCTTCAACTACTTGTGAAGTTTTTGATTCAGTATCATAGAGGTGGTTGTAATGAGTATCTCCTAGAGAGGAATCACTATCTTTAGTGAGAGATAAATTATTCACCATGCAGGCAGTTAGAGACTAAATCCCATTAAGAAGGATCGTATCCAGTTTGAAATAGATCCATGATCTTAGTTTGGAACTTAGTCTTACATTGCCGGGAGGACCTTGAGATATGCGATGGCGAGACTTTTTCTGAACAAAGCAAGAGGATTTCTTGGCTTAAAATTACATTGAAGCGTTTAAAGAAAGCTTTCTTCTTAAATTGACTATTTCTAGAAAACTTACGAGGAAATTTTCTAAAGAATCTTTTCTTAATAGTTTTACACTGGGAACAGACACAGTCATTCTTGCATGCTTTTTTAGCTTTCTTATTCTGGTTACAACCAAAGTCATTCTTGCATGCTTTTTTAGCTTTCTTATTCTGGTTACAACCAAAGCTGAAAGTTTCTGTGAAGACTTCACAAACAGAAGAATCAAAACCAAGGTGTTTCTTTAAAGACTTATTAGTCCTCTTCCTTAGACATTCTTTTCGCAGAGCAATGACTATCTGCTCATGCAGACCGGCTAGAGATAATTCAGATATATCAATTTCCAAATCATCCAATCTTTCTCTAACTAGTTTTGGTACTTTTCCAGGCATAGCAGACAAATATTTCCTGAGATATGCTACATTCTCTGGATCAGGTACCTTGTATAAAAGATCTTGCATGGTACAGAAGAATTTAGGTAGTTGGGACAAATGACACAGTCGTTGATTCATATACAAATCAGCAAAATGATTTGTATCTAATTTGATATCACCATAAAATTCATGTATGACTACTTTTACAAGCTCATCAACTGGTTTCTCATGATTTAATATCTTGAGCTTGCTTTTAGGTGTAACTCTTTCCCACCAAATACCTAAATTACCAGTAAATCCCCAAGTGAGTCTTAGAGCTAGATCACTCTAAGAGACTTTATCTTTGAATAACATCTTTTGGGTCTTTGCCCAGGCTTGCCATTTCTGAATGACCATCATAATCTCAGTTTTTGATTTGCAATTGAGATTAGAGATTGGGGCACTTTCTATATTAGAAGTAGAAAGGGAAGGATGGGCATCAGTATTAGCTGGGTCTAGGGGAGTTTTCTTGGTAGTACCATACTTTGCATTGCACCATTTTTCCCAAGCCATTTGGAAAGATGTTCCAGATGACTCTGCTTCAGAAGGCTTTGGTGCATTCGAAGAATCTTCATGCATGGATTCTTCACCTTCAATGGATTTAAGAAAAGAATCTTCTTTTACACTTATCTTTGCTGCCTGTTTGATCTGATCTTCTAATTCAGAAGATTGGCTTTTGACTAGATCTATTTTAGTGACAGCAAGCTGTAATACTTCAGCAATTCTTGCTAAAGTAGGGTTAGGAACCTATGAGGCTATTTGTTTGAGAGTTAGTTGTTTATTATCCTCAGTAGGACTAGAAGAACTGAACCATTTGAAAGAAGCATCTCTTTCAATATCTTCGATCAAAATTGGACAGGAAGGTTTGATTTCTTCCTCATAAGAATCTTTCAGACTAAAGACAACAGTCTGAAGAATATCTAGCTTCTCAATAATTTTATCTAGTTGGGACTTCATTTCTTCTTGATTTGATTCTAAAGAATCAATCTGAGAATGAAAACCATTTAGATGAATCTTTGTTTGAGCCAGGTCTTGTGCTATATCATCTATGTTTTGAGCAAGACAGACTGACTGATAGTTTGAATAGTTCTAAAGTCTTACAATGTCTTGAGGAGGATCAACATATTCTTTCCTATATTTAATGAAGTCTAGATCAGCTACCATATCATTATGAAACTTAGGCATATGATTGTCTGGACCAAGATTTCTATATGGTAGTTTAGGTTTTTTATCTTTACCACTCCTTGGCAAAGGAGCATTCATCATTTTTATCATAGGAATAGCTAGATCTTGACATTTTGTACAATTAGGATGTTGTCCATTATGTTATTTTTTAGACTGGTAAGTCCTAAAAGTTTTAGGAGCTGAGGGATAAGAGGATAAATCTGTATTTACAGGAGAATCAAAAGAGGGTTCTTGGATTGGGAAGTTTCGTTGATAGTAATAGAAATTCTTTGAACCTTTCTAATGGGTTAATAAATGATCATCTAATTTGGAATTACCAAGAATGGGTTTATATACAGGAGACTTTCTAGGGTAAGAAGAAAATGAATGTCTTGCAGATGACTGTCTTCGATTAGGCTCAAAGGTACTAGTGGATAGGTTGGACATTTGTCTATCCAAATCTTGTAGTTAGGAACTCTGAGATCTTCCTATTCTGAGAACATTTTTCCCCAAAGAATTAGTCTCAATTTTAAGTTCTCGAGGCATTGGAGGAGTAATTTGAGAGGAAATATGCTGGTAATCTACAGACCATTCTTCTACTGCAGTAAGTTTAGCAAAACCCAGAGTTAGAGGAGAAACATTTGTCGGGACCAACCACGACGCTTTCGTTAGTGGCGCGCTGCAAAAGTTTAGGATTTAGGGCAGGCATGGTAGTAGAGACAAAATGTAAGAAAATAGTAGTATGCAATTGGGCAATTTCAGAGGCTTTAGCCATATTAAAGCCGGAGAACTGTACATAGGATTGCAGAAGGGAATTAATGTATGGATTTGTGAGAGAAACTTGATATCTTGGCAGGGCTGAAGACCAGACATGGCCATTATGTAATGGAGCTTGAAATCCAGAAACAATAGCATAAAAAAATGTATTATGGCGTGAATCAATGATGCATGTTAAAACAGAGGTATCGAGGCCAGGTCTGACCAAAGGATTTATTCCAAACTGGATTAAGCCAAGATGAACATATTTTTAACCATTTTCTATACCCCAATCAATATCTGCTTGTTGGATCAGAGGGATCTGATAAACAGATTGTCCGAGAGAGAGACGAACATTATTAGAACAATACCGAATAAGAGTAGTGGCATGGAATTTGAACATAGGTAGGTCATATATTTTTGCAGGCTCAATCTCATGTATATGCCAGTTAACATCTGGTTCATATTCTTGAGCAAGAAATCGAGTATTATATAATTCTTTAGAAGAAGACCGACTGAGAAAATATTTATACCACTTAGAAGGTTTGTATTTAACATCAGCAGACAAATCATAGGAGGAGTTGTTCTTCTGTGAAGCCATTTGTAACTACTGCAACTTTTGACGGTACCTTTAAATTATTGCAGGTAAGCAAAATATTAAATGGTAAGATCTAACTTACTATGGGAAAAGGACTATGCAGCACTTCAACGCCTCACACGGCAACCACGGCTGTCTTACTTGTCCTACAGCTTCAGCTGGAGACCACAGTCAATCAGATCATGTAACTCAATACTGGATGTTTGCACGTCTCGCAATCAGATACTTCAAACACAAGGCTCGTTCCAAAGTAGATTCACTTCATAACAATTCTCTTTATATTAATCAACTGATCTCAATACAACATCATGCAGGAGGCATGTATTACAAACACATACTACTGAGATATAACTGCACAGAAAAGTAGGGCTTTTAGTCTCATGTCTTCTCGAAAGAAGATTAGACAGGCTCCTGGCCGACTGCTCAGGCAGTAACTATCCCAAGACTCAACACTTATGGCTCTGATACCAATTTTCAGAGTAGAACCATATAGATTACACTTGAGATCAGTGTTTTTCGTTCACAGTCACAAGATCCCGAAGGCGAGTGAAGTGAAGAGGATACACACTGCTTGACTTACAAACAGATTCTAAGACTCTTACTAGACTCTCTCTCAGACTCTCTCCAATTCCGAATGAATCAAATGAGAGGGTTAGAGCCTTATTTATACAATTTTGAGCCTTATATTAATATTCTCCATTAATATTTAAACTCCATATATCAATGTTAATATTCTCCATTAATATTAACATTTATGTTAATATTCTCCATTGACATTTAATCCATTTATATTTATATTAATATTCTTCATTAATATTTAATTCAATTTATCATGTTGCATCTTTCGTTTCTTCCCTTATTTTCTATATCAAGCCCTCTTCCATTTGATCACATTCAGGGATCAAATCCTTATTTCAATCCTCAACCAATTCATGTGAATTCCTTCTTGATCCTTCTCTATACATTCTTCTGTTGTGAATTAGCTTCCTTTGCAATTCCTTTGATTCCATACTTTGGTTGCTTGACCTCAATTATAGGCTATATCTATCCTTTATTTTTGATTCTTGTATTCAGGTCCTCAAAGTCCTTTCACTAGGTCCCTGTCTTCATATGGTTGTGAACTGTAACCAAGTGCTTCTCCAAAAGTGCTTACTGTTCAAACCGTGCTAACTTCATCCAAGCGCTCATTAGGTTCCAAATGATCAATGAATATGACCTTATATTGTGGCCTTATCCCTAATCACTCACGCTTCCCACATAACCAAACTCATAAGCCATGGCTACACAATTGAGCGCTATCAATGTCTATCCTGACTTAATGGATGGTGCAGACTTAATCATTTGTTGGATGGACGATTCCTGTCATTTCGGGGGTTGGGTTCTTGGCTTGTATCTCAATGTTTTAGACATCGAAATAAGCCTCTAACTGACACATGTTTTTTTTATCAATGGCCCACAATATTTCGGGGGGTCTACCCCATGTTAAACTCTTTGGACCATTGCTATGAGAAATATTTGTCCAACATTGAAATGACTTGTGGTTGGGTGGTTGGATCTACATCACATCATTTTTCACCACCATTAAATATACAATGATTTTTTAATCTAGGATTGGATGGATAGTTGAATTTATTCTGTCTTCTACCATGAGATCCAATGATCCTTATTCAACCTCTTCATGATCCAAAAATTAGCGTCGATCTAAATCTACACCCCATGATTATGGACTTCTCCTCGATATAACGGTCTTATTTTATTCAATCTAGATCAGATGTTCGTTGTGTTTAAGTTTTGTATCCATACTTTATAGAACTCTTCTTCAACAATTTATCCTGAGATTTGTTCATTCCCTCATCTTCAATCAGGCATTCTAGGATTCACTTAGATCTATCTCCCTTTATTACTTAGATCTATATCACTTATATTTATCCATTACTTCTTTTTACTCCTCTGCATCCCAATGTAATATTTCATTAGTAGAAATATCTCCAATCCAATTTAGTGTTTGAATTGTAACTTCAACATCCTCAACATTCTCATTCTTGCTTAGGTTCACACCACTGAACTTCTTCATCTTTCTCCATTTTTATAACAACTTCAAACAATTTTTCCTCTGTACTATCTCTTTGTCCTAAGCATTTATTCAAACTTCCTTTTTATTCAATAGAAATTAAATTATGTGTTGTCGTGACTTATAGTTTATCCTTTGATACCACTCATCAAGCATATACTTTTTATTTCTTGTCTGTCCATGTTTTATTATTGTCCATGTTTTATTCATGTTTCCATAAATGAAAACATACGATCAAAAATTCCAACAAAAGGGACTTTAGCATTGATATGGTTTACAGTAGAAATGATACAGATATGTGGTTACAATTGCCTAGTCCAATGTCAAAGAATAAACAACAACACATTATCATTGGAATGTAAAGGAGGTTCACCCAACATATTTGGAAACCATTTAAAGTACTTATGACCATTTTTTGATCATTTTATCCAAAGAAGAGTGTTCAAGACCTTATCCATTCTTGTAACATGTGCAATTCCAGTTTTCGAGGAGAACCATTGGTGTGCTACACATATCCCTATGTATATTCACCTTTTCAGGAATTTATTATTAGTGATGACTAAAATGAAATCTTGTGAAGGAGGCAATCCAAGACTTTTTTGTGTAAAAAGAAATTTTCCTTGAATCCACTTTCAATTGAAGATATTAACTATAATGGGAGATGTCTATCCCTTCAGGAGTTATTTATTTGTTAATATTATGTAATGCACAAATGACCTTGAATCCACTTTCGATTGATGATATTAACTATAAAGGGAGATATCCATCCCTTGAGGAGTTATTTTAATTATTAATATTATGAAATGCACAATTGTTGAAGAAGGATTACTTTAAGGAAGGATGTTGTTATCCCATGGAAGAAGACATGACTTTATTGAAGCTAGATTTTGTTGCAAATTTAAATAAATTCTATGATTTTACACTCTATATAAGGGAATTCATTCCACCTTGGAGGTCACACATGCCACATATCAAGGTTGCTACATTGTTTATACATAAGAAGGAAGGATATTTTTATCCTAAGGAAGCCCTTTGCATACATGTTCATACACAACCATCTTCATATTTTATTATTGTTGACTTAAGTCCTTTGATCTGTAGTAGATCCTTTCGTTGTTCGCTCCTGGGTTGCAGGAATCCTCCCAATGATGGCCTAAAACAACTTCAGAGAACAATATAAAACAACATATGCATAATAACAAAGGTCATTTAAAGGCTTAAATATCCATGGAAGAAATTTAGATATATAAACATGAAGACACGTAGATTTGGGACAAGAAAATTCTCTTTTATTGAAAACAATATGGTAAGATACAACCTTAATCTTGCTGACACAACTTCGTGAACCTCACCTGGGTTCCTCTAACTATACTACAAGTGCACCAGTCCCAAAGTGAGATCCTCACAACCAAAATTCCAATAGAAGGAAATGGATGGATTGTATAAGGAGGATGAATGATTGGGAATGTTGGGGATGAAAACTCAGAGCATGATGCAAACACTTGAAATGATAAAGGGAGAAATTTTTTGCAGAGTTCACTTGCCTCTTCTTTCATATCTTCAAATGACCCCCCTAGGGCCTTTTTTTTATGGAGAAATGATGGTTATTCAGTTTTCAGAAGCGATATAGGAGGTAAAATGGTTGTGTGACCCAAAATAGCCTGTAAACTCTCTCGGAAAGTGTGGAATTTTTTTATTTTTTGCAACTTTTTAGAGTATACGCGGGTTGTTAGGTATTCAAATCACATATGTATGTGGTCTTGATGTGTATCAGGGTGCACACACCATACAAAAATATTTTTTTTAAGAGGAACCTCAACAAAATTGGTTGGCAAATGTGTAAATTAGTAGGCCAATGTCAAAAATGCATAGGAGTGGAATTTTGGACTATAATACCCAAGGATACACAATTGAGCACTAGCAATGTCTAGCCTAACTTAATCGATAGTGCATAATTAATCATTTGTTGGATGGATGGTCTCGTCATTTCGGGGGTAGGGTTCCTGGCTCATATCTCAATATTGTGGACCCCAAAATAAACCTCTAAATGACACATGCTTTTGTGATTGAAGGCCCACAATATTTCGAGGGGTTTGCCCCATGTTAAACTCTTCACACCTTTGCTATGAAAAATATTTTTCCATCGTTGATCTGACCTGTGGTTGGATAGTTGGATCTACATCACATCATTTTTTACCACCATTAAATACATGATGATGTTTTAATCCGAGATTGGATGGACGGTTGAATTCATACTGCCTTCTACCATAATATCTGACGTACCTTATTCAACCTCTTCGTGATCTGACGATTAGCGTCGATATAACTCTACACCCCATTATTCTTGAATTCTTCTCGATCTAATGGTCATATTTTATTCAATATTGATCAAACATTTCCTATTTTTAAGTTCTGTATCCATATTTTACAGAACTCTTCTTCAACAATTTATCCCAAGATTTATTCATTCCCTCGTCTTCAATCAAGTGTTCCATGATTCACTTAGATCTATCTCCTTTCATTACTTATATCTATCTCCCTTCATTACTTAGATCTATCTCACTTAGATTTATTCATTACTTCTTTGTACTCCTCTGTAGCCCAATGTAATATTCCATCAGTATAAATATCTCCAAGTCAATTTAGTGTTTGACTTGTATCTTCAACATCCTCAACATTCTCATTCTTTCTTAGGTTCACAGTAGTGAACTTATTCATGTTTCTCCATAGTTATAACAACTTCAAACAACTGTTCCTTTGTACTATCTCTTTGTCCTAACCATTTCTTCAGACTTCCTTTGTATTCAACATAATTTAAATTATGTGTTGTCATGACTTATAGTTTATCCCTTGATACCACTCATCAAGCATATACTTGTTATTTCTTGTCTATACATGTCTGATTCATGTTGCCATCAATGACAACACACAATCAATAATTCCAAAAATCTCCCCCTTTGGCATTGAGGGAAACATATCTATAAAACAAATGAGTTTTTACCTTCGCTCCCCCTATCACTAATCTCATATTCAAATTGGGGAACTGAGTTTGTTTTTACTAATACTATTTTTTTTTTATTGCTTATCTCCCCCTTTGACATCAATGACAAAGAGTGAAAATCTCACTGCTTCTCTCCCCATGTGGATGAGCTAGTTGCTATCTCAGTCTCTTGGGATTTTGTGTTCAAATATGTAGTCTTCTTTGATACCAAATTTTGTAGTGATCAAGTCTTTTAAACCTAATCCAATGACTTCCTCATTTGATGACCAAATTAAATACTCCCCCTGAGTTTTTACTGTTTCATAGGGTTTTACTGTCTTCCCCTTTTGTCATAAAGGAAAAGGGTGTGAATCTTACTGATATTCTTGATCGACCTCTATATTCTTCTTGATATTCTGATCTTTCATAGGAATACCAACAAATCATTTAAAGTGATACCAATTGATCATTACTAATTGATCAATACCAATTAATTTAATTTCCATTCCACAATAAATTGTTAAGGTATGTTACCAATTTCAGTTCTTTGATACCAACAGATCTTGCTTCTCTTTTTCGTTAATCAATTTTCCCTTTTCATGCTCTATCTTTATATATTTTGAAATCCTCTGCTTCTTTAAAATTCTTCATTTGATGTGATTTTTCATTCCTCATTGAGAGACCCTTCTTTTTTTCTTTTATGAATTCTTCAAGAAGTGTTTTGGATCATTTTATGCATCTAAGAGAGGCATGGTACGAAGATACAAATTTCCATTCCCTTTGAGATTTTTTGATCCATGTGGATATCGATGGCCACCCACCTTTTCCAATTGGCTCAAAAAAAAATTCTGACAATTTTGGCAATTTACTATTTTTAGCAGTTTTAACTTCCGGGGCCATTTTGACAACCTAAATGAAGGTTTTTCAGTATCAATATCCTCAATGATATCCAAAGGAATGATTGAGCACCCAAAATGAATCTCCTCAATGATACCTTTCCAACGGGCTATCACACACCTAAAATGGAGATCGTATGCAAAAGTTACGACCCTAGGAAGTTGATGTACTAACTTACCCAAACGAGACCCACATGACTTTTGGCGCTTCATCTCCTAGGGTTAGGTTTTTGGATGTCTCTGGTTTTTGACATTCCTTATTATTGTAAAAGGCCTTCAGAGCCTCATTTTAATCATCTTCTTGCGAATGTCAATAGCTGTCACATCTCTTCTCAGAGATAAGCTGCCACCATTCTAGCAAGTCTTTCACTCTGTATAGAGACTGTAAAAATACAGAGTGAAAGACTCACTAGAATGGTGGCAGCTTATCTCTGAGAAGAGATGTGACGGCTACTCGCATTCATAAGAAGATGATTACAATGAGGCTTTGAAGGCCTTTTACAATAAGCAGGAATGCCAAAAAACCTAGACATCCAAAAACCTAACCCTAGGAGATGAAGTGCCAAAAGTCAAAGTCATGTGGGCCCTGTTTGGGTAAGTTAGTACATCAACTTCTCGGGGTCGTAACTTTTGCATACGATCTCCGTTTTAGGCGTGTGATAGCCCGTTGGAAAGGTATCATCAAGGAAATTCATTTTGGGGTATCAATGATGCCTTCAACCATAATTGAGGAGCTTGATACCTAAAAACCTTCATTTAGGCCCTCAAAATGGCCCCAGAAGTTAAAACTGCTAAAAATAGTAAATTGCCAAAATTGTCAGAAAATTGTTTTGAGCCAGTTGGGAAAGGTGGGTGGCCACCGATATCCACCTGGATCATTTGTCTTTTCTGAATCTTTGTAGATCTGTTCTAATTTATTTCTCTAAATCTTTCCATGAGGCACTCTGCTTGTTGGATCTTTCCTTTCTAAATTTTTCCTTTGAGGTTTGTCATCTCTTCTTTTCTTCCAAACTTCATTAGATTTTCTTATTGAATTGTATGGATTATTCTTCATGGGTTGGCTTCTTTATTTCCCGTAGTCTTGGGATTTGTGGCCAAACCTATCACAGTTGTAGAATCTCATTGTATAACAAAACTTTGTTGTGTTCCCAACATAATTGCATCTCCAACATCTCAATAAGTTATTGGACCTTCCTGAATTTTTCCTTTCAAGACTCTTGCATTCCAATGATTTATAACCAAAGTTATGACATGAAAAACAATAAGCATTGAATGTATTTCCATACTCAAGTCTGTTTTGACATGATAAATCTACCTTTTGATATGACTCTTGGTTTTGACTTTTATAGATTCCTTTCTCAATATAGTTTTGAGATTGTATTTGGTTTGTGACTACACTTTTTCCCCTTGATGAGGAGGATCCTTCCTCATGTTTGTGAATGGGGGGCCATTTTCCACCTTCTTCTTTCTTATTGTACCCAAGACAAGTTTTGTCATTGGTTGGTCTTTGACTGTTCCATATCCTATCCAAGATAGCTGGGCTATTTTGGAATTTGGTAGCTGCATTTTTCTTTTCATTATTCTTTTTGAGGTTGACAACTTCCAATTCCAGCATGTGACATGATTCTTCCTTTTTATTCAACTGGATCTTCATGGATTCTTCAATTTACTTAGCTTCCTCAAGTTGAGTATTTAGACTGACGACCATTTCTTTTGTTTCTTATAAGACTTCTATGCATTTATTAGGCTTGTCACATGTCTTCAACTCTTTCACTTCTTTTTTAGATCAACAACTTTAGTCTTCAATCTTTTGAGCTCTTCTTCTTTGTCTTCTAGATGAATCTTTTGTTCATGCTCTTCATGGTTATTTCTGTCAGATTGATATAACTTTTGTTGTAGAAACATATCCTTCTTTTCAATTTTATCCAGCTCTTCTAGAGTGCACATAATTGTTTATTCAAGATGGTCAAGAGCCTCCCTACGATATTTAATATATAAACCATTTTTTGGTTCAATACAAATATCTTCTAATGCATCTATAACATCATTCTTAAGATTCAATAGTTTGTCTTCAGTGATTACTGAGGTATGCACCAATTCCTTGATGAAGTTGTCTTCTTCATTGATGACTAAGGATCACATCAATTCCTTTATGGATTTGTCTTCTTTATTCAGGACTGGGGATTTCATCAATTCCTTTATGGAGTTGTCTTCTTTATTGATGACTGAGGATTGCGTCAATTCCTTGATGGAGTTTTCTTATTTATTGATGAATGGGGATCACATCAATTCCTTGATGGAGTTCTCTTATTTATTGATGACTGGGGATTAAATCAATTCCTTGATGGAGTTGTCTTCTTCTATGTTATTGTTGGCATAGGGGCAGACCCAGGGTTCAATGCTACAACAACACACTAACAAAACCCTAACTACCAACCCTTTCGGCAACACCTATGAAGCAGATGAAGTCTCACCCGAGGTAGAGGCAGGGGTGGTTGAAAGACTCAAGTGTTTGCAACCTTATCTAGGACATAGATCTATGATTGTACTACTTAATAAAGTACTTAGCACTATCAGTTCATCAATATGTAGCTAATATCTACTCCTCAGATCAACCAGAGCATCGCAACACTTACTCAGATCGGATGTATCTAAGCACTTAGCATAAAGAAATAGATCATATATAACAGATTCAAGCACTAAGCACATTCATATAGGTCAAATCTAACATTCTATACATCATTAGCACACACCATAAGAAGATTTATCTATCTCTATCAAATCACTTATCAAAATGAGACATAAACACATCAAGACAAGGCACAAAATAGAACAACACATTATTTACGTGGTTCACCCCACCCTGGGGATACGTCCACCAACTCTTCTTCTTTATTTCCTTCTTCAATAGGTTACATGCACACAGCTTCAGAACCCTTCTCTGCATAGGACAGAAGATCTGCGTAGCTCGCTAGATCCTTCTTCCTTGCATTACAACACACAACCTTCCACCATATATTACAACCACTTGCACTTAGCTCTGCAAGTCTCTTACAGTCATGCAAAAAGCACTTATATACCCTACTTGCACTTAGCATCTGACTAGGGCCTCACATCACACATATCCCCCTCCTTACATTGCCTAGACATCTACTTATACATTACAAAATAGGCCTAAACATGGGTAAACCCATGGGCCAACATCCCAATCCCATTACATAATCCCAAAACCCAAAAAGGACCAAAAAAGGGGGCAAGATCCCATGATATTTGTTTTGTCTTGTGCTCCTCCTTCGAGAGGCTGTCAAAGTCCAAAAATAGGTCAATATGACCAAGAATCTCCCAAAAATTGGTCAAGAGCCAACAGGCCCCCAACACTCACCTGCGACTCATCCCGAGTCACTTTGGTCTGACTAGTTCTTCCTCGAACGCCTCGATATTGGCTCGATATGCTTCGACCTGCTGCTGTGCTATGATCTCTTTCTCAATGAACTCCTAGAACATTGCGTCATTCACAGGCCCTTCTAGGCATTGTTCTATGGCAATGACAACATATTCTAGCTCTGCACCTCAGCTTTCAACCTCTGTGAATAATTGGCATGCCAACTTATTTTGTACTGGTTGGAGCCATTGAGTTACTTCCATAACTTTTCTTTGAATCATATAGATCTGTTGCTGGTCCATGCATTGCTCTTGAGACCGCTTCATTCTTTCCATGACCGGCAGGGCCTTCAGCTATGTATGTAGTGTGTCTTCATGTTGTTTTGCTTCCTTGAGTTGCGACTCCAATGCCTATAACTCTGGATTCTCGATGAGATTATCATATGTTTGGGCACTGCGGTTACTCAGCTGCTTGCATTCTAGAGAAAGAGATTTTAGTATCTCAACTGTGCTGCGGGCAATTTCTTCCCTTTGGTCCCTTATTTCCTGTCGAGTTTCGGGCACAATGCGTAGTTCTAAATCTGGGATGCATTGTTGTAGCTTCTAGATTACTTCTTCAAGTTGCACCACCTGTTTTGGAACTCACTCTTCGGTCTTTAATTCTACGACTATCACAAAGCGAAGTGCTTTGTGGACCATTTCCTTTACTCTAAGTTTCTCTACGAGCAACTGTTCCTTTCTTTGTTGTAGATGTGCTTTTTCTTCATCCCACTTCTCCTGGAGAGAAATCTTTTCCCGTTCTGCAGTAGTGCATTTCTCTAGAAGGACTCCCTATACTTATGCCAAAGCTTGGGTGGCTTGTGTTGTTTCTTCCTATGCTCATCGAAGGAGATCTTCGAATGTATCAATGATTCAGTGGAGTTGAGCTGACTCATCTCCTAGTTTTGGTGGTCCTACTAATAGAGGCACAGTGGAGACTACGCGGCTAGACTGTAGTGCCTGCTTCACCCCTTGGAGCTCAACTTCAATTCGATTGTACATCTCCTCCTACTTAGCCTCTTGTTTCTCTGCTATCTCTAGTGAAGCATCATTCAGGGTTGCTACAATGAAATATAAGTCATCTAGGCTGAGGATAGTCTGCAACTTGGTCATTGTTGCTTTTGATTTCTTCCAGGAAGAAGTCTTCAGAGGGGAAACCTTCCTTTTCTTCGAGGGCTCCTCCTTGTCTCTAGGTGGTGTTACCTCACCTTTATTTTTCTCAGCTTCTGTTCCATCTATCTCTTCACCATCACCCCCTTGATCTGGTGATATGGAAGCAGTATTTACGGATGTACTATCTAAATCCTGAACCTCTTCAGGCTTCTTTGTCTTGCTAGGTCCGGGTGTATCCTATGCAATTTCTAAACTGTCTATGTCGGATATCTCCACAGGGTTTGTTGGAATAAGGAGGTCCGCTGACCATTCCTTGGTGATCTCTTCTAGGAATTCCTTCGTCAGCTTGTAGTAGGACTTTAGTTGTTGCTTATGTCCATCAGCGTGTGCTGTGATGTAAATAAAATGTCGATCAATGTTGAACTTCATCAAAGGCTAAAACCTATGGAGAGTATTCGGGGTCATACGAGGCTCAGAATGGATGGATACCTTCAGCTGATTGTAGTATGTGTGGAGCATGGAATTTGAATACCATTGCTTATTCATGTCACTCGAGACAGTACCATAGTGTACTGAACTTCACGGCTAGCGGTTCAAAGGGATCAATGTCTGGGAAGGTCTCACCTTCCAGAATCTCCTAGGAAATAAAAGCGATTAGGATTAATAGCCAGCTAAAATGAAATTCGTATCCTTGGTCCTGTGCTTCTCTGCAATCGAGTTCTAATTGGTTCACCAAGTACTGCACCCAATTTATCTAAATTCCTTCTACACACTTCCCTGTGAGGTCAACTACGAAACCAGTGACTTGGGTGGTTCGGTTCTTTCATACTAAATTTCCTGTGATCAATTGATAGGCGAGGCGCACTGTGTTNTTCACCAAGTACTGCACCCAATTTATCTAAATTCCTTCTACACACTTCCCTGTGAGGTCAACTACGAAACCAGTGACTTGGGTGGTTCGGTTCTTTCATACTAAATTTCCTGTGATCAATTGATAGGCGAGGCGCACTGTGTTTCTTTGGATAGAATCTACCTTGTAGCCTCATGTGCCCTTCTTGACATCACCGTAGGTGTCATTTATCCTTTGAGATAGAGCGCGATCCATGGTTTTTCTGGGATAGAAATCCTGTGGGTCAGGGCCTTGCATACTCAACCCTGTGATCCGATTGATCAATGTCGGGTGCACTATGATACGAAGGTTTAACCACAAGTATCCGCCATGGTAACATGACAACAACAACTTGACACATGCATTCACATCTTGGTGTCTTCCAAAGTGAGGAATCTTCATGACATTGAGCAGTGTGGACTGTGCGAGGTTCATAGTCCATGACTAGGGAATTATCTTCAAATTCTTTCCCTTTGTTCTGGTTAGGTACTTATGTGGGGCGAGCATGCTATAGACATTCTTGTTGCTAAGGTTGAAGTCACTAAAATGCAACATTGCAATCTTATCTTGGTCTACGCGAACTACGTGTATCCCTTTTGGGAGGTACGTAGTGACTAAGTTATACTCAAAGTCTCTGGGAACATTGTCTCGATTTATTGCACCACTCAAAGGTGGTAGATATGTGGGTAATATAATCGAGATCAATTTAGCATTCGCGAGATCATCCCTGTGCTTGGTTCACTTTTCATCTACTGGCCAGGATGGTCTGGCTCGAGCAGTGAACAGAGAGGCCGACAGTCCTCTCATCGACGATGCTTGTACACCTATAGAAAATCCTCTCTCTGACATGACTCTTTCAGTCATCAATTCGAGGAGTACCTATGTCACTGATTCTTTGACTGCGGTGAGATCGTCATACATACATGCTCGGGATTAATGATATCAGGTTCATGATTAACTTAGACATTGTAATGAAATAGATGGAAACAAGGGGATGATCATTGTATACAATTCACTAAGTTTGCGGGCTCAAACTATCGGTTAGCAAAAGTGTTCTCTGTGTGTGGCATGACGAGATAAATAGGTAACTTGACAAAAGTTCTCTTGTAACGGGTATGACGCCTCATTAACTCTTGTTCTGTCCATTATGGCATGGTCCAAAGTTATGGTGGTGACCCATAAATGCTTTCTGACCCATTCGAAGTGACAATCAAATGGATATATCATTCCCAATGGCTATATCCTTCACCATGGCGAAGTGCCATGTGTTGTTGTTCTGATATCTCGAAGAAGATCCAATTATGCAAATTTTCTTTCTGGGAAGTTCCCTCTGGAACCTTTTGTAACTTTTCAATCTTATCCCTCTTCTTACTTATCCTTCTAGCCTTCTTTCCAGTGAGCTTCATCTCGATATTCCTTTTTCCATTCTGATTCGTATCTTCTTTGGACATAGTCACTGCATGTTGTTGAGGTTCTTTCCTAGGATTCAGGGGTAACACCTCTTATTTATATTGGATAGGTACTTCAGTCTTCTGTGACTCCTCTATTGTTCTTGCAGCTTCAACATCTAGTCCTCTAGTGTTAATTATCTTTGATCTGTTCTCCTATTCTTCAATCAAGTGTGCGATCCTTCTAGTCATGAAATATTTTAACTCGTGTTTCTTTTTCTCCAAAACATCTTCTTCTTCGCTTCGTATGGATTGATCTCTATCAATCCAAGGTTTCCCTAGTAACATGGTAAACGAGGCACTGTCCTCAATAAATTTATTAATCTCAAAATATTCTTCTGTCGAAGTTCCATTAGCATTCATAGATATTTGAGTGATCTTTCCACATAGGTTTACCAGTTTTCCTCTGAATAACCCTATTCCTCCTAATGAAGGAATCAAAGCAGGCCTTCCTATATCTTCCCAAGTTCTCTCTGTCATGATATTCACCTGTGTTTCCTCATATAGAACAAAGTCAATGTCAAAGTCTCCTATTACTGCTTCGATGCATTCTTTTTCTTTAAATATCTCCGATAATATAACATGTCGTTCATCATTCAAGGTTTCTTTCATCTGTAGAAATACTTTCTCTGATTCTTTCTAGGGTTCTTCTATTTATGGATCTACCTTAGGGTTTTCCTGGTTCAGATTCATTCTTTCAATATTAACAATCATTCTAGGGAAATACAACACTTCATGGTCCATAGCTTTGCAACAAAGACAACTAGGTCTTCTTCCAGGGCATTCCTTAGCAATATGTCCCATTCTTCTACAACTGTAATAGAGGTTTAATCCTCTATTTCTTTTAAATGACCCACAGCTTCTCCTGTACTACATGCTAGGATCATAGGATCTAACCTGAAACAAATTATTTCTAGGATCTTGCATCCATTTGTTAGTCCAAACATTCTTTCTATGCATAGGTATAACATATATTTCACTATTCTCATCAGATCTACTCATATCAAGCCTTCTTTCATCTATTAGTGCCTTAGTTTTTAATCTAGGACAAAATCTATCAAACATACCTAGGTCCATACTCTAGAAACAAAACAATTTCACTTATCTTACTTTTACAGAGCACAAATCTTTCAGATCTAGAATTTTTCACTATTCTTACCTTTATCAGAGCACAAAGGTTATAGATATTACTTCTTTTCTTGGAACAGATCTCCTCAGGTCAAGTAAAATGCTGCATACTAGGGAAACAAATCAACGCACAGAGCTTTCACAGTTTCAGGATGGATCTTTGTACAAAGCTTCTTCTTTCCTAGTTCCAAGCAATCACAATTTCAGGTCTCGACAATGGAACCATTTGTTGGCACAGGGGCATACCTAGGGTTCAATGCTACAACAACGCACCAACAAAACCCTAACTACTGAGCTTTTCGGCAACACCTACGAAGCAGATGAAGTCTCACCCGAGGTAGAGGCATGGGTGGCTGCAAGACTCAAGTGTCTCCAACCTTAGCTGGGACACATATATGTGATTGTACTACTTAATAAAGCACTTAGCACTGTTAGTTCATCAATATGTAGCTAATATCTACTCTACAGATCAACTAAAGCATCACAACACTTACTTGGACCTGATGTATCCAAGCACTTAGCATAAAGAAATAGATCAGATCTAACAGATTCAAGCACTAAGCACATTCATATAGGTCTGATCTAACATTCTATACATCATTAACACAAAGCATAAGAATATTTATCTATCTCTATCAAAGAACTTAGAAAAATGAGACATAAACACATCAAGACAAGGCACACAACAGAACGACACAGTATTTACATGGTTCACCCCCACCCCGGGGCTATGTCCACCAACTCTTCTTCTTTATTATCTTTTTCAATAGGTTACATGCACAGAGCCTCAGAACCCTTCTCCGCATAGGACAGAAGATCTACGCAGCTCGCTAGATCCTTCTTCCTTGCATTACAACACACAACCTTCCACTGTCTGTTACAACCACTTGCACTTAGGTCTGCAAGTCTCTTACAGTCATGCACAAAGAACTTACATACCCTACTTGCACTTAACATATGACTAGGGCCTCACATCACATAGATCCCCCTCCTTACATTGCCTAGACATCTATTTATACATTACAAAATAGGCCTAAGCATGGGTAAACCCATGGGCCAGCATCCCAATCCCATTACATAATCCCCAAAACCCAAAAATGACCCAAAAAGGGGTCAAGATCCCGTGATCTCCGCTTCGTCTTGCGCTCCTCCTTTGACAGACTGTCGAAGTCCCAAAATTGGTCAATATGACCAAGAATCTCCCAAAACTTGGTAAAGGGCCAACAATTATGTACTTTAATATGATAGGAATTCTCCATATAGATCCATAAAAATTTAGTAGAGGTGCAGTGTCCCATATTTTCTTTGACTTGGTCTTACAGTCCATTTTTAATTGCTTTTAATGCCATTGAATTGCTTCTCTTTTCTTATTTTGCAGTTTTGGATTTATTCTTTGAGGTAATTAAGTACCAAGGCTTACATACTACTACATCCCAAACACCGGATCCTCTTGACTTCAGATACCTTTTCATTCTTTCCCTCCATGAAGAGTAGTTTGTTCCATCAAATAAGGGATATTCATTTGTGGAAAGAGCCACTTGTCCACCCATTTGTGTGTTTAGGAGAATATTCCTTCCAATGATTAAATTGTTTTACTTGAATAAAACTTGGCTTTGATACCAATTGTTGACAAACACACTGACACTGAGAGGGGGGGTGAATCAATGTATTAAACTTTTGGATATTTTTCACACTTTCTCAGATTACTTAAATTAATTGAATAACATATATGTATTTCAGTGACTTACTCATAAATATATATAACAGTTATAAAAACAAAAACTGTATAAATAAGAATAAATATCATGTATCTATTAAATTTGAATAAGTACATATGATACCAATCATCAAACTATTCAACACCAATTGAATAAGATATATTCAACTCTCAGATACAAGACCCATCTTGTAGTTCTCATATCCAACTGAGATGTGAGGAATCCAACCCTCATAATAAGACCCAACTTGTAAACATGCACCAACCTAACAAAGAATGTATTTTCATTCAATATATTGTCTTTATATTTGATCCAACTGAGATGTGAGGAATCCAACCCTCATAATAAGACCCAACTTGTAAACATGCACCAACCTAACAAAGAATGTATTTTCATTCAATCCATTGTCTTTATATTTGATCCACCGAGATACATATTTTTCCAATAGAAGATTTTGTTTATAAAAGTGTATGACATTGAAACAATATGTCTTTCAATGCATCTCTTCATTTCAGTAATAATGATTTTATTTTAACAATAACTTTCTTCCTTTATTATTATTCATAATCCTTCATATCATGTTTATTCGTCCATTGATTAAGTAATTAATTCTCCATTCTCCCTTTTCATTTTCACATTTCACAATACCATGGGAAAATACCATGGGTTTTTAAAGCAAGGGAAAATACCATTTAACTTTTTACTTTTTAAGTAAATTCATTTTTTTTCTTTTTATCTTTTAATACTCCTCTTCATGTAACTTTATTTTTTATTTTGAATATACTTTTTACATAATGTTACCTTTTTTATTATTTTACTTTCATATTTATTTTTACGTAAAAATATGTTTCCATTTAACTTTTTCCTCTTTTGTATTTATACTCCATATGTTAATATTAATATTCTCCATTAATATTAACCTTATATTAATATTCTCCATTAACATTTAATCTCCATATGTCAACATTAATATTCTCCATTAATATTAACTTTTATATTAATATTCTCCATTAATATTTAATCCATTTATATTTATATTAATATTCTTCATTAATATTTAATTCAATTTATCATGTTGTAGCTTTTGTGTCTTCCCATCTTTTCTATATCAAGCCCTCTTCCATTTGATCACATTTAGGGATCAAATCCTTATTTTGATCCTCAACCAATTCGTGTGAATTCCTTCTTGATCCTTCTCTATACATTCTTTTGTTGTGAATTAGCTTCCTCTGCAATTCCTTCAATTCCATCCTCTGGTTGCTCGACCTCAATTATAGACTATATATATCCTTTATTTTTCATTCTTGTATTCAGGTCCTCAAAGTCCTTTAACTAGGTCCCTGTCTTCATATGGTCGCGAACTGTAACCAAGTGCTTCTCCAAAAGTTCTTACTGTTCAAACCTTGTTAATTTCATCCAGTCACTCATCAAGTTCCAAATGATCAACAAATACGCCCTTATCTTGTGGCCTTATCCCTAATCACTCACGCTTCCCACATAGCCAAACTCATAACCCAGGGCTACACAACTGATCACTATCAATGTCTATCCTAACTTAATGGACGGAGCATACTTAATCATTTGTTGGATGGATGGTCCCTGTCATTTTGGGGGCTGGGTTCTTGGCTCATATCTCAATGTTGTAGACACCAAAATAAGCCCCCCATGTTAAACCCTTTGCACCGTTTCTATGAGAAATATTTTTCCAACATTGATATGACCTATGGTTGGATGGTTGGGTCTACATCACATCATTTTTCACCACCATTAAATATATAACATTTTTTTAATCTAGGATTGGATGGACGGTTGAATTTATTCTGTCTTCTACCAAGAGATCTGACGATCCTTATTCAACCTTTTCGTGATCCAACAATTAGCGTCGATATAAATCTACACCCCATGATTATGGACTTCTCCTCGATATAACGATCTTCTTTTATTCAATATAGATCAGATGTTCCTTGTGTTTATGTTTTGTATCCATATTTTATAGAAGTCTTCTTCAACAATTTATCCTGAGATTTATTCATTCCCTCGTCTTCAATCAGGCATTCTAGGATTCACTTATATCTATCTCCCTTCATTGATTATATCTATATCACTTAGATTTATTCATTATTTCTTTTTACTCCTCTGCATCCCAATGTAATATTTCATTAGTAGAAATATCTCCAATCCAATTCAGTGTTTCAATTGTATCTTCAGCATCCTCAACATTCTCATTCTTGCTCAGGTTCACACCATTGAACTTATTCATATTTCTCCATTTTTATAACAACTTCAAACAATTGTTCCTCTGTACTATCTCTTTGTCCTAAGCATTTATTCAAACTTCCTTTTTATTCAATAGAATTTAAATTATGTGTTGTCATGACTTATAGTTTATCCTTTGATACCACTCATCAAGCACATCCTTGTTATTTCTTGGCTTTCCATGTTTGATTATTGTCCATGTTTGATTCATGTTGCCATCAATGAAAACATACAATCAATAATGCCAACAAAAGGGACTTTAGCACTGATATGGTTTATAGTAGAAATGATACTAATATGTGGTTACAATCGGGTAGTCCAATGTCAAATAATAAACAACAACATGTTATCATTAGAATGTAAAGGAGGTGCACCCAACATATTTGGAAACCATTTAAAGTACTTATGACCATTTTTTGATCATTTTGTCCAAAGAAGAGTGTTCAAGACCTTATCGATTTTTGTAAGACATGCAGTAACAATTTTGGAGGAGAAACATTGGTGTGCTACACATATCCCTATGTAGATCCACCTTTTCAGGGATTTATTATTAGTGATGACTAAAATGAAATCTTATGAAGGAGGGAATCCAAGACTTTTTTGTGTACAAAGAAATTTTCCTTGAATCCACTTTCAATTGAAGATATTAACTATAATGGGAGATGTCTATCCCTTCATGAGTTATTTATTTGTTAATATTATGTAGTGCACAAATGACCTTGAATCCACTTTCGATTGATGATATTAACTATAAAGGGAGATATCCATCCCTTGAGGAGTTATTTTAATTATTAATATTATGTAATGCACAAATGTTGAAGAAGGGTTACTTTAAGGAAGGATGTTGTTAGACCAAGGAGGAAGATGTCGACTTTATTGAAGCTAGAGTTTGTTGCACATTGAAATAAATTCTATGATTTTACACTCTAGATAAGGGAAGTCATTCCGCCTTGGATGTCACACATGGCACATATGAAGGTTGCTACATGGTTGATACATAATAAGGAAGGAGATTTTTATCCCGAGGAAGCCCTTTTCATACATGTTCATACACAACCATCTTCATATTTTATTATTGTTGAATTGTTATGAGAGTTGGTTATGATTTATCATTATTTTGTTGTATGTCTTAAAGGAAAAGTGGATCTCAACCACTTTATACTATTTTGAGAGAAGTTGTTAAGTAACTTGTAGATCTAAAAAAATGAATATTATTTTATTGTAAAACAAGATGCAACTCACCTCTATTTAAATAATATCTCTCTTCATTTGTGATCATGGTTGGATTTGGGGAATTTTCCCCTTTGATATTTTGTTGAATATATCAAAGGCAATGGGAAGTTAAAGTTTTCTCCTCTTATGGTACACTTTCTTGTGTTCACTTACTAAAGACTAAGGATGGAAATGTTTGTATCAAATAGGTTTTAAAGGGATGAAACATAGTTAAAAATATCCCCCATCAAGAAGACCATGCCTTTGTTGAGAATATCTCAGTTAAAATAAGTTTCAAAATCTTACAAACTCAAACTGACAATCCTTTTTCAAGAGGATTGGAACTACATACCTTAGCATTTTACTCCATTGAATGCCAAGAAATTGAAGAAAATGGGCTTGTTACAATAGGATTAATGTTCAACTTTAATAAGAATAGGGTTATAGGCTTCAATAGATTCCTTATAAAAATGACTCAAAGGTATTCCAATATTAATACATTAAGCTTTGACATCAGAGATTAACCATGCTTAAATAAATGAAAAATGAAAACATTGTACATATATATTTTGTCCTTGGAAAATAAGGATAGTGCCCTAGATGGGTTTTTAATTTGAGTAGAAATATAAAGGTTTACATGAAAATGTTTCCATGATAAATATATAATAAAATATTTGAGAAAAAAAAATTAGCAATAAATATACAATCGTTGGAAATTCAATCCCTTTTCATTGTTTTTTTAAATCTGAAATGACCTTAAACTCTAGAAATTTCTTGATGGATGATTTAGAAGATGTGGGGAAGATATTGAGAAGTTGGGGGATCAAGAACAATGCCTATTAAATGTTTTTGGAGTAAGGACATGAGGAACAAGAAATTGGATGATGTAATACTAGTGCCTATCAGTCTTAGGGCTAATGGAGTCATGAAACATTTAAATTTGAATGAATGAAAGAACTAATGTGTTACAATAAACCAATTTGAGGCACACTAGTCATGAGCCAACTGAAAGATCCAAATCTATTGATTGTGTACAACCAAAATTCAGGTAAGCATCATGCTAAAAAAATAGTTTAAAAAACCACGTAAGTGCTGAGACTCATAGAAATACTAAAGGGGGGGTGAATCAACATTGTACCAATTTTCTTTGATTTCCTTTCCTATCTAAGATTCATGTTATTTTGAAATGTTGTACTCAATCGCAAATACATACAAAAATCAAAACAACACAAACAACACAATACACCGAGATTTTTATGTGGAAACCCAATGTGGGAGAAAACCACGAAAAATATTTCTTTATGTTCTTCTGCAAGAGCCAAATTACAATTTACAATATTTCAACTTGAAAGGTACCCACGTGTTGCAAACAATGAGGACATATATCCTCTTAGGAACCAATCTATTACAAATGAAAAGGACACCAATCCTTAGTGAGATTCAACTCACCCTAACATCTCCTTGAAGAAATGCAAGCTCCAACTTGCAGTGGCTAGTGAGAACACCTATCCTCTATCATGAACCTACCTGAAGAATGAGGACACCAACCCTCTCCCTTGCACCACCCTACCTCCCTGTATTTAGTTTAAAAACAATTTCTTTGCACAACTATACCATTCTTAATACTCTATTCTGCAAATGATTTGATGAACCTTTAGTTCTTTTTTTTTGGAATAGTTTCAGGACCTTTTCCCAATCTTCTCAACAATCCATCCACTCTTCTCTACAAACAATTTGATGAATATTCAATTATGATCTTTTGAACGGTTACATGACCTTTTCGTCTGTCTACGAAACAACACTTCAACACTCTACTCGATCATATTGCATCCCTATTTATACTATCATTTCCTCAGTTCCACCATGCATAGAAGTTACATTATGGACATATCCTAACTAGATCAAAGTCCATTTAGTTATATATGGAAAAAAATTTGTCTAAATTAAGTAAATGGATGTATAATGGTTATATTGCAGAAAAATATTGACCATATTAAGGTCAGTTGGTTATATGTGGACATACTTTTGTCTAAAATAAAATATGTCTTGTCTAGTTACAATTGAACATTCTTCGGCTAAATCAAAAGGACCAAATATTCAAACATATTATCTCCAACTCATATCTATTAACAAGGATTATTCTTATCAGAGTATTCCTTCAAAATTGATGTAGTGATTCCCAATCTAGTTTATAGAATATCCACTACACATATGGAATATGAGCTTCAGATTCAGGTCACAATAATTCATTTTGTCGTACTTTATCTATAGGGAACTCATTTTACTATCAAACTTACACTTATTTCATCGTAATCCAATTAATTACATGTGGTTTCAACTTTGTCTTATCACATTCCATTGCACCATTCATCGCACTAGCTCAAGAAACCTACAATCATTGCACAACCATCGTCGCACTATAGTACCAACAACCTCTGATCGAACCTGCAATCACAGAAAAGGGAATATGTTGTAATTCACTCTGTTTCACTTCATTTTGGAACTGCGTTGTAGGTCATCCTATTATTCCACGCCCACTCCTAGAAGAATTGGTCACCTCTGCCCACTGCTTGATAGATCTCTGTCATTGATATTCTTCTAGACATTCTTTTCAAAATATTCTTCTGTGCCATTTGATCCTTTCATCCTTTGGTCTTTTCACACTTATATTTTCAACCTTTCTCTATCTGTGCCATACTTTATGCCATACCTTATGTTCCATTTATCATTTTCTTCATCGTTGATCCTTTCATCCTTTGATCCTTCTGTGCACTTTTGTTTTCATGATTTCACGACTTCCTCTGTCTATTATTGTGCTATTACGGACCATGTTCATGATAATTTTGACATCAATGACAACATATGCACACCAACCTCCCCCTTTTTCATTGATGGAAACCAAAAGGGTCTCCTTATTTGTTCTGAAAGATGATTTCCAAAGCCATGGCGTTTATGCTAAGTTGCTCCCCCTTTCAATGTGTAAAACTACTAGATTAATGACCTTTATGTTATTCTCCCCCTTTGACAACAACGAAAAATAAATACTTTGGATATGATCTCCTCCAGACCTCTTTACATGCACATAACCATCCATAAATAGAATATCATTGAAAACCAGTGTAAATTTCAATTGTATGCATCTCCACATAAGAAAACATCTCCCTTTTACAACAACAAATGGGGCACCTTTAGAAGCTACATTCAATTCCAAGAAGAAGCAATTTCTGTGCGACTGCATGCATCGTTTCCTAATCAAGAAAATATGATCCAGTTGTAGCTAATGAAACATGCATAAATTAAAGTGTCCTTCCATAGTTGTTTCCCCCCCCCAGACTGGACAATCCATGCACATAGTAAAAACTTGAATTCAAAGAACACATTGTTAATTTGAATATATATGTTTGGTTCTATAGTGTTTCTTGCTACATGTGGGAGAAAGATTTTATTGTAAACTTCATACTTTCCTTTCCTGATATTTCAAGCTTTATTCTTGGGTTTTCTTTTCCAAGGAAGAATACAACAAATTTTGAATTTAAAATCATATTGTGCAGCCAACAAGGCACGTGGGAAGTGGGATCTATGTTCTTTATTCAAGAAGGGAAGATGAGATCACACCCAACCTCTGTCTAAGATACTCAAAGGGTTCTCTTGGTAATGGTTTGGTAAAATTATTTGCAATCTGCTCTTTGGAAGGAACATACTCTAATTTGACCACCTGATCCTGAACCTATTCTCTAAGAAAGTACTATCTTATGGGCATATGATTAGAGTGTTGAATATGGTTTTTAGAGAAATTTATAGCACTTGTATTGTCTCACATGATGGAGATAGGTTGATCACAAGGAACTTGAATATCCTTGAGATTGTTTTTAATCCATAACACTTGAGTACAATAGGACACTACAACTATATATTCGGCTTCAGTTACAGAGAGAGAAATAGAAGTTTGTTTCTTGTTAAGCCAGGATACTAAAAAACTACCGAGGAAGAATGTGCCTCCACAAGTGATTTTTATATGATCAATACTTGTTGCCCAATCTACATTTGTATAATCTTTGAGAAAGAGGTTTGTGTATTTTGTGTACCACAATCCTTAATCAACAATGCCTTGCAAGTTTCTAAATATTCTTTTAATCAAAAGAACATGAGTTTCCTTAGGATTGGATTGAAACCTACCTACCAAACCCACTTCTTGTATGATGTCAGGGCTTTAAGCTGTGAGATATATTAAGCTTCCTATCATAGACCTATACATGGTTTTATCTACTTCTAGAGTATTGTCATACTTGTTGAGTTTGCAACTGGTAGTCATGGGAGTGATTATTGGTATGCAGTTTTCCATGCCGAACGTCTTCCATATTTCCTTGAGATATTTACTTTGAGAAATGAAAATTCCTTTTTCTGATTGATGAATTTGTAAACCAAGAAAGAAGGAGAGTTATCCTAACTTGGAAATCTCAAAGTCTTGTTGCATTGCAGTCGCAAACTTCTTTCTCATTAATTCAATGTTACTGCCAAAAATGATACATCAACATACAATACAATAATTATTAGATCATTACCTTCAATATTAATGTATAATTTGTTGTCAACAATTCCCTTTTTGAATCATTGTTGGTGAAAATACATGTCAAATCTGTAATACCAAGATCTTGGAGCCTATTTTATCCCACATAGGGATTTCCTTAATATGAAAAAATAATCCTTATTTAAATTAGTAGGAAACCCTTTGGTTTCTCCACATAAAATTCTTCCTCTAGTTCACCATTTAAAATGGCTGATTTAACATCCATTTGATAAAATTTGAACTTTTTGTAACATGCAAATGCCAAAAAAATTTAGATTGCCTCAATTATTGCAGCAAGGAAAAAGGTTTCTTCAAACTCCATGCCTTCTACTTGAGAATACCTTTTGCATACCAATATATCCCTTTTCCCAACTATATGTCCATATTCATTCAACTTGTTTCTATATACCCATTTAGTTTCAATTACATTCATGTCATTAGGTCTTGGGACTAGGTCCCAAGTCTTGTTTTTATCAATTTGGTCTAGTTCTTCATTCATGACTTTGACCCAATGGTCATCCTGACTTATTTACACAAAATTTTGTGGTTCACACATGGATAGTAGTGCAAAATTTGCATAAATAGATGTATCTATTAGTTTTCTTCTAGTTTGTACACCTGCTTCCTTGTTTCCAAGAATCTGACTCTTTGGATGATGTTTTGAATAGACCTTGATGGGGTCTTTGGCTGTGATATTTCCATTCTCTCATCTTCTTTCGAATCCCCGTTTTGTGTTGCTCGTCCATTCCATCATCTTGTAACTAATTATTGATTGATTCATTATATTGATCATTATGGTGTTGATGTCTCACTGGATAAAGTGGTCCCTCATCTACCTTTATATCTATGCTCTCAATTACCTTATGGAGACTTTTGTTGTAACACTTGTACCCTTTACTTCTTGATGATTATCCTAACAATATACCTTCATAAACTCTAGAATCAAACTTACCTAAGTTGTCTTCATTTCTTGTAATGTAGCATTTTCTTCCAAAATTTTAAAGTGCTTTATTGATGTTGGTCTACCATGCCATAGCTCATAAGGGGTTTTATTGTTGTTTACTCTTATGTGTTCTTTATTGAGAATGGTAAAAACATTTTGAACAACTTCTTCCCAAAATTTTTTGGGTACTTCTATTTCATCAATCATGGCCCTCGCCATTTCTTGAACTATTCCATTCATCCTTTCTACTACTCCATTCTATTGAGGGGTTCTGGAAATAACAAATTGTCTCTTGATCCCATGCTTTTCAAAATAAATTTTGAATTCATTATATGTGAATTCTCGTCCTATATTTTATCTTAGGAACTTTATTTTTAAGTCCATTTCATTTTCTAGTTGTGCTTTGAAGATTTTAAATTTTTCAAAATCCACAAATTTATGCTTCAACAATCCAACCCAAGTAATTTTGGTATAGTCATCAATAAAAAAAGTGAAATATATTTCACCTCAAGGTGATTGTGTACTAGTAGGGTCATAAATATATATATGAATCAACTCAAGAGGTCGATTGGTGGAGTGTTCTCTTGTCTTGAGTTGAACTCATGACTTCTTTCCAAACTAACATGAATTGCAGACAATATTCTTAGGTTTGTAAATTTCAAGAATATCTCTCTCAACATCTTTTCTTCCTAGATTAACAAGCTCATTAAAACTAAGATGACCTAGTATTTTTTGCCAAATCTAACTCTCATTATTTTTACTAATGCAACATTTTTCATTTCCTTCTTCTAGAACATACACATTCCCTAAAGTTTTGACTTCCTTTATGACATTCTTCCCTGTATTCACATCCATTACTTTACAAACTTTTGAATGAAAGAGAACATTGTGTCCTTGCTCACACATTTGACTTACACTCAACAAGTTATGTTTTAGACCAATTGTACTTTGGTCTTTGCCTTTTTATCTTCATCTAATACAACAATCACTTTTCCTCTAATTCTGGCTGGAACATTGTTTCCAAAAGTAACATTACCACCTTTTTCTTCAGTTAGAAACTCAAACTTACTCTTGTCTCTTTCCATGTGTTTGGAGCAACCACTATCAATATACCTTTTATTTTCTTTATTTTTGGCATATAGAGCAAGTCCGAAATTTTCTTTGTTTTTATTTTTCTTCCTCCAAATATTTGTAAAATCTTCTTAACTATCTTGCTTAAATATATGCATCAACTTTCTTCTACATTCACTTTCCTTCTCTCCAAAATGATTTCATATGTTGCAATCAAGTTCATTGAGTAAAGGGGATAAGGAATTTATTGAAAGAATGTTGAACCATAGCCATTTGAGTTTTGTTGAATTTCATTCCTATAATTTTGTTGTATCTAAAATTTCTGCGACTCACAACCTTATGTCCAAAATTTCCACAAGACAAACAATATCCATAGAAAAAATTTGGATGCCTTGGAATGAAAAACTTACTTGTAGGAATCGGTCTTTTTCAGCCAACTTGATAAGATTCAGGCACCTGTTGCTTCATTGCTTCATAGTTGGTCTGATTCAATTCTAAATGATTATTCTTTTCATCTTTTTTCTTTCTTAGGTTCATTGTTGTTTCCCTTGAGAGCATTTGGATAACTAGTTGACATACTAGTTCTTGACTCACCTTTGACAATTTTATACTTTCCTTATATCCAAACCTTGTCTTGTCATCTGATGATCTTTGATTGTTGAGAATGTCATTTAGAGTTTCAGATCATTTTATGAATTTCATTTGAATCTTGGATTTATCTATATCCTTTCTTAAGGACACTATTTTTTCTTCTAGTTTGTCGCAAATGTTCTCCTTTTATTTTATTCTATTCATCAATATTTATTCCCTTATTTTGGCCTCTTCTAGATGGATTTTTAATATGACTATATATTCACTGATATCATTGTATTTTTCTTTATAAAACTATAATTTTTATTTTCTTAGTCTATCCTTTTCCTTGAGTTGAGAGATTTCCTCTAGAGCACTAATGAGCTCTCCTTCCATGTATACTACAACTTCACACTCTTCTGTGTCTGATTTTTCTTGATAAGATTTATGTTGCTCCAAATCCATGATAAGTTTTTCAACTTAAATTGTATTTGGCTCATAGGATTCAGTGTTTGAAGAGATATTGATATTCTCTCTTGAATACAAATTGCTCCTTTTAAAAGACTTTTTCATTTTAAATTCCTTAGGTTTATCATTTTCTTTTCTTTATTTTTCATTGGTGTCATTTTATTTGAAGGGACATTTAAATGCAAAATGACCAACTTTACCACAATTAAAGTAATTGAATGGTAACATATATTTATACTTTTCGGAGCCTCTCTTTAGTTTCCTTACAAAGTTAGCTTCTTCTTCATCTGAGAAGCGTTCTGACGAATCATGATCTTGAGATATTTATGATTTGACATATGCCTTGAGGAATACATCCTTTAGATATGGTTTTTATTTCCCGGTCCTCATCTCATAAGCAATTAGAATTACATGGAACCTATCCATATTCATTTTATTTAGTTCATGCATTTATTCTATAGTAGATACCTTTGCATCAAGTCTTGAGGAAAGAGATCTCATCCACTTTGAGAAAGACACCTACAATATTTTCATCCTCACTGATCCTAAGCATTTCAAATTGCATTCTATGAGCTTGAATTTTATCCAAGTTTACTTTCTCGTCTCCTTCATAGTTGTTTATCAGTTTGTCCCATATTTCCTTTGTGGATTCCAACTGCATCACTTTAACAAAAAAAAAACATTGCAAGCCCACCTTGGATAGAATTCATAGCTCTTTCATTGTTGTAGTATTTTTTCTTACCAACTTCATCAAGTAGAAGAGTTGATGGTATTGTATAACTATCTACCACAATTTTCTAGACTTCCATACCAAGAGACATCAAGTAGGTCTTCATTTTGATTTTCCAGAAGGAAAAGTTTGTTTCATTGAAAAGAGGAGGTCTAGTTGAAGATGAAGATAAATCTTGACTTGCGATACCTTTTGTGTGATGTTCCTTCCAGTTGTTAGGATGTTACTAAAGGAACCCACTATGATACCAATTGTTGAGACTCAGATCAATACTAAGAGGGGAGGGTTGAATTAGTATTATATCAATTTTCTTCGATTTCCTTTCCTTTCTAAGATTAATGTTATTTTGAAATGTTGTACTCAATCAAAAATACATGCATAAATCAAAACACCACAAAAAACACAATACACCAGGATTTTTACATGGAAGCCTAATGTGGGAGAAAATGAAAAAACATATTTCTTTATGTTCTTCTGCAAGAACTAACTTACAATTTACAATATTTCAACTTGATAGGCACCCACCTATTCCAAATCATGAGGACACCTATCCTCTTAGGCACCAACCTGTTATAAATAACAAGTTCACCAATCCTCAGTGATCTTCAACTCACCCTAGAACCTCCCTGCCACCCTTAATAAATGCAAGCTCCAACTTGTGTTAGCTAGTGAGAACACCTATCCTCTATCAAGAACCTACCTAAAGAGTGAGGACACTATGCCTGTCCCTTGCACCAACCTATCTCCCTATATTCAATTTAAAAAAAAAAATCTCTCTGTAGCTATACCTTTCTTAATATTCTATTCTGCAAATGATTTGATTAACCTTCAATTATGTTATTTTGAATACTTACATGACCTTTTCCAATTCTACACAACAATCCCTCCACTCTTCTCTGCAAATTATGTGATGAATATTCATTTCTATTATTTTGAAAAGTTACATGACCTTTTCCTTTGTCTATGCAGCAACCCTTCAAGTGAACAACACTTCAACACTCTACTAGATCACAATACATCTCTATTTATACTATCGTTTCCTCAGTTCCACCATGCATAAATGTTACATTGTGGACATATCCTGACAAGATAAAATTCCAGTTAGTTATGTGTGGACAAACTTCTGTGTAAATTAAGTATGTGGACGTATAACAATTATATTGCGGACAAATATTGACCTAATCAAGGTCATTTGGTTATATGTGGACATACTTTTGTCTAAAATAAAATATTTCTTGTCTAGTTACAAATGAACATTCTTCGGCTAAATGAAATGGACCAAATATTCAAACAAACGATCTCCAACTCATCTCCATTAACAAGAATTAGTATTACTATATTTTTCCTTCAAAATTGATGTAGCAATTCACAATCTAGTTTATAAAATATCAACTATGCAGATGGAACATGAGCTCAAGATAGTGGTGACAAGAATTTGTTCTATCACACTTTATCTACAACGCGCTCATTTGACTGTCGAACTTCCACTTATTTAGTCATAATTCACTTCATTGCATGTCGTTTTGACTTTGTCTCATCACATTCCACTATGTCATTCGTTGAACTAGCTAAAGGCACCTATGATCATTGCACATCCATTATCACACCGCAACACCAACATCCTCTAATCCAACCCGCAATTGTGGAAAAGGGAATCTATTGCAGTTCACTATGTTGCACTTCATTTCTAAACTACGTTGCAAGTCATGATTTTATATTGCATGCACTCCTAGAAAACTTAGTCACCTCCTCCCAATTCTTGATAGATATCTATCATTTATCTTCTTCTGCACATTCTTTTCAAAATATTATTCTATGCCATTTGATCCTTTTGTCCTTCAATCCTTCTATGCACTTCTATTTTCATCCTTTCTTTCTTTCTTCATACTTTGTGCCATTTATCCTTTTCTACGTTGTTGACCCTTTCCTCCTTCGATCCTTCAGTGCACTTATGTTTTCATGCTTTCACGAATTCCTCTGTCTGTTATTGCGCTATTATTTTCCATGTTCATGATCATTTTGACATCAATGAAAAAATATGCACAACAATAAGAAGGCTTGGTTGGGGTGCTATAAGACATCTTCAATGAACTTGAGGAGGGCGGCAATAGAACCAATGAGACCTAGGAATTATTGAATCACTTGGATGCAAAAGGATTGAGCAAGGACTTTTTGAGATTGATTGATTATGTGTTTTGATTTTTTGTATATTTTTATAAACCTACCTAGGTGTGGGCATGATATATCATTGTATTTTCATTTTCAATTAGTAAGAAAATGAATGGTTTTCCAATTCCAACAATTGTTTAGTTTGATGTTTTCAATGTGAATATTTATGTAACTAATATATGTCACAATGAGTAGGGGAATATTTCATAAATGGCGCTTCCAAAATTTCATGAAACTGGGAAGTGGGGAAGTGGTGTGCATAAAAAAATTAGGAAACATTTACCTATTTCACAATAAGGAAATGACATCTTGGTATTGGAATCTTCCTGGAAACATTTATGTAATCATATTGTTACAATCTAATTTTTCATGTTTGCTTGGTGAGTTATGAAGTTTTAATACAATAAGCATGATAAATTATAGAATGCCAATGAAACATTTAAGGAATCTTCCAGGAAACATTTCTGTAATCATATATTCAATGCATGAATATATGGTTGTGAAGAAAACCATATGGTTGTGAAGAAAAACCAATATGGTTTTGAATCAATATATGGTTGTGAAGCAAACCTAATTCATGACTTGTCATAGTTTTTTTGTGATCTTCCTTCCATCTATTAGGCTATCATTGAAGGTACCCACTCTGATACAAATTTTTGAGACTCACAACAATACTCAGAGGGGGGGGGAGGGGGGGCGGGGGTGAATCAACATTGTACCAATTTTCTTCGATTTCCTTTCCTTTCTAAGATTAATGTTATTTTGAAATGTTGTACTCAATCAAAAATACATGTAGAAATCAAAACAACACAAAAAACAAAATACACCATAATTTTTACATGGAAACCTAATTCGGGAGAAAACCACAAAACATCTTTCTTTATGTTCATATGGAAACACCAACTTACAATTTAAAATATTTCAGCTTGAAAGGAACCCACATGTTGCAAATCATGAGGAAACCTATCCTCTCAGGCACCACCTTGTTAGAAATGACAAGTTTAGCAATCCTTAGTGAGATTCAACTCACCCTAGCACCTCCTTTCCACCCTTAAGAAATGCAATCTTAAACATACAATAGCTAGTGAAAACACCTATCCTTTATCAGGCTCCCACCTAAAGAGTAGGGAAACCAACCCTCTCCCTTGCACCACCCTACCTCCCTGTATTTAGTTTTAAAAAAAATCCCTTGTGCAACTAGACCTTTCTTAATACTTTATTCTGCAAATGATTTGATGAACCTTCAATTATGTTCGTTTGAAAAGTTACAAGACCTTTTCTAAGTTTTCACAAAAATCCCTCCACTCTTCTCTGTAAATGATCTAATGAATCTTCAGTTCTATTATTTTGAACAATTACATGACGTTTTCCTTTGTCTGTGCAACAACCCTTCAAGTCAATGACAATTCAACACTCTACTCAATCACAATACATCTCTATTTATACTATCATTTCCTTAGTTCCACTATGAATAACAATTACATTATGAACATATCTTGACAAGATAAAATTCCAATTAGTTATATGTGGACAAATGTCTGTGTAAATTAAGTATGTGGATGTATAATGGTTATATTGCAGACAAATCTTGACCAGATCAAGGTCAGTTGGTTATATGTGGACATACTTTTGTCTAAAATAAAAAAATTCTTGTTCAGTTACAACTTAACATTCTTCATCTAAATCAAATGAACCAAATATTGAAACAAATGATCTCCAACTCATCTTCATTAAAAAGACATAGTCTTATTAGAGTATTCTTTCAAAATTGACGTAGAAATTCACAATATGGTTTATAGAATATCCACTGTGCAGATGGACTAAGAGCTCAATATTCAGGTCACAAGAATTCATTCTATTGCACTTTCTCTACAACACACTCATTTGACTACTAAAATTCCACTTATTTCATTGTAATCCACTTCAATGCATGTCATTCCGACTTTGTTGCATCACATTACATTGTGCCATTCATCGGACTAGCTAAATGCACCTGTGATCATTGGACATCCATCACTGCACTGCATCACCAACATATTTTGATCCAACCCGCAATCACAGACAAGGGAATCTATCGCAGTTCACTATGTTGCAATTCATTTTTGAACGGCATTGCAAGTCATCATGTTAGTCTATGTGCACTCCTAGAAGACTCAATCACCATCACCCACTGCTTGATAGATATATGTCGTTGATCTTCTTCTGCACATTATTTTCAAAATATTCTTTTGCGTCATTTTACCCTTTCGTCCTTTGATCCTTCTGCCATGGCTTCTGTGCCATTTATCATTTTCTACATCGATGAACCTTTCGTCCTTCGATCCTTCTTTGCACTTTCGTTTTCATGCTTTAATGAATTCCTCTTTTTGTTATTGTGATATTAATGACCATGTTCATGATCATTTTGACATCAATGAAAATATATGAACAACAATAATAAGGATTGGTTGGGGTGTTATAGGACATCTTTAATGAACCCAAGGAGGGTGGCACTAGAACCAATGAAACCCAAGCAATATTGAATCACTTGGATGAAAAGGATTGAGCAAGGGTTGTTTGAGCTTGACTGATTATGTGTTTGGTTTTCTTGTATATTTTTATAAACCTACCTAGGTGTGGGCATGATGTATCATTGTATTTTCATTTTTGATTAGTAATAAAATGAATAGTTTGCCTATTTCAACAATTATCTGGTTTGATGTTTGCAATGTGAATATTTTTGTAACTAAAATATGTCAAAAGGAATAGGGAGAGATTTCATAAATAGTACTTCAAAAATTTCTTGAAACGAGGAAGTGCAGAAGTGGTGTGCGTAACAAAAATTAGGAAACAATTTACCTATTTCACAATAAGGAAATGACATGTTGGTATTGGAATCTTCCAAGAAACATTTCTGTAATTATATTGTTATAATTTACTTGATCATGTTTGCTTGGTGAGTTATGAATTTTTAAAACAATAAGCATGATAAATTATAGAATGCTAACACTTTGAAAAATTGTTGCACCAACTGAACTTGCATCTACAACCATATCAATCTTTTCGTTTCAATTTTTTTTGTTTATGGGATGTTATATATAAAAGTAATTTTAGTAACACTTTCAGTATTAAATGGTCTTTTTTATATGATTTATACCTTGTTTCCATTTTTTATCTACATGTTGTTCCCCTTTAGCATAGGAATAGTAATCCTTTCAATGATCTATAACTTTATTGTTGCTTACAATATAGATTAACTGCCATGTATGCTTATTTACTTACTCTAGGTTCCTTGTGACCAACAGATATCTGCCCAACGACAGATTATTAACTCCACTTTCTATTCATCATTTGATAATTGTCACTTAATTCACTTTTGAATATTTTCTAAAATCGTGCTGAGCATCTTATGAAATAAATTCAATAAACAAATAATATCACTAGATAAAATAAACTGATATGATCCAAGTAGATGTCGAGTCGTAGTTGTCTTTGTAGTAACCATTGCTCCTATGAATTGCAAACCAAATTTGTAAGGGGTTATGAAGGAAACTAATTAAGATGCACATTCTTCATAATTTTACATTTTCCATTGACTAATTGTAGAAATAGAGAGGAAAATGAAATCACTCCCTAGATTTGTGTATGTTTTCTATATTTACACATTTTCACAACAATGTGGAAATACTTACAAAAGTATGGTACACCTTGTACCTTTTTCAAAATTGCATATCTATATTAATATTTATCCCCAAGAAAAGGTCCCTATGAAAATTGGGCAGCTCAATGAGCCTACATTTTAGGATACCGAAATTCAAAAGTATAGACACATGGTTTGAAAAACACAGGTTTTGAAAAAACAAAATCAATATAAAATGAAATGTGAAGAAAACTAAAAACTATGTACTATAAAATAATATCGATAAGGTGTTAAGATGGCAATTTGTTTTCTTAGATCAATGCATGCATATATGCTTGTTAACCAAACCCAATATATTTGTGTTTGTATGGATGCAAATTTTTTTAGTTTTGGATGAAAAAAGAATTGATAAGAAAGACGCCCTAGTGTTGGGTTTCCATTCCAAAAATAAAAGAAAGGTATGTCATAGTTATGTATGGTATTGGCCAAGGAGTGTATTTCTAGGTGAGTGTTTATTTCTACGTGAGTGCTTGATTGTATAACTAATGATAGAACAATAAAGCTAAAATTGTTGGATGGTAAATAACTAGAAAGTTTTTTAAGTTCTATTTTTTTTTTCTATAAAATGCGTTAAATTTGTAGTTGATGTTCTCTGGACTTATTTCATTTCACTGAAAAGAATTATTTTGACATCTACATATGCACACAAATGGGGAATGCTAATAGATCTTGCCTTCCATTATCCAAGACTATTCCCCTGGATGAATACAAGAAGTAGGAACAACATAGTTGAACTCTCTCTTAAACAAAATAGAACCAATAAGGTCCTTTACATAACTACTAATGTGAGAGTCGTGCAGTTCAAGAGAGAACTAGAGGCTTGGGCTGGACCACTTAACCTTTCTTGGCTCTTACTTGTTAAAGACTTAAGCAAGACACATCCTAGTTTTTGACATGAACCTTTGACATATCATCCCTATCCTTCTCGGCTTCAATGCTTATAAGTTATTTTAAGATTGATGTTTTGATATTTATCTATTACATTGTCTCTTTCTTTTGTGTGACAGGAAATGAAACTAGAATTTGATTAAGTCAGGACCTATCTCTTCACATAGATAACATCTCAGTATTAAGGGGTAAATAACTAATTTAACAAGAATTGTGATAAACAAGAATGGGTTCATTTTAACATCTTGGTAGATTTTAATGGTTTGTTTGTTTGTTGCATTTTGGGGAATTTTGTCAAGCTTGAAATTTTGGGTTTATTTTGGTTAAAAATTGTGTTAGTCCCTTGAATGCTTCTAGTTCTTATTTGATGTTTGACTGAACCCTTTATTGTGACATGATTGGATTCATTTGATTTCCATTGATTCAAGGCTTTGGGTTAAGGATAAATACCTTTGTTGAGTAAAAAAACGTGTGTTCATCTTTTTGTCATGTTTATTTGAGAAACATGTGGTATTAGGCTTAACATATATCTTTGGCTATTCTCTCAGCATTCAATGTGTTTTCCATAATTATTATTATTTTCTTTATATATTTGATGGTTCAAGGGAATATTTTTTAATTTCCTTTCACTTTGTGGCATGACTTAAGCTTCTTCACCTTTTAGGATCTACTAATTTTATTTTGTATTTTATTTGAAAATACTTATTGGTTATTTAGAAAGAGAAATGAGCTCTACTTAGCTAAGAAAAGAGAAAAATGGTCTATACACTAGGTTCCTATGTGTTCATCATAGGATACCTATTAACATGAGAGCGACATTCCTCTAATGCAATTATACTTTTGATGCATTGCATGTAGTTAATGGAGGATGAGAGAGTGTTTTGTGCAATATCATTCTTTAAGTCAATCTTGAAGAACAAGCTTGAAAAAAAATCATTACATAGTTTGATCTGGATTTATGAGCGGAACGAAATAAAACCATAGATTTATAATGTTAACAAAGAGACACGATGACAAATAACATATATACAGTTAAACCTTACTTCTATTAAATAAGAAATATGTTGAAAATTGTAAAATGCATACTCAAAACAAGCTTGCTAGAATGATGGTAGCTTATCTCTAAGAAGAGATGTGACGACTACGCTCATTCGCAAGAAGATCAGTACAATGAGGCTCTAAAGGAATTTTTACAATAATGATGAATTCTAAAACCCTAGAGATCCAAAAACCTAACCCTAGGAGGTGAAGCACCAAAAGTCATGTGGGACCCATTGGGGCAAGTTAGTACGTTAACTTCCTGTGGTTGTAACTTTCGCATACAATCTATGTTTAGGGAGCACAATAGCTCGTTTGAAAGGTATTAACGAGGAGATTAATTTAGGGGGATAAATAAGATCCTTCAACTATCATAGAGGTTACTATTCATGAGAAATCATCATTTATGCCCTCAAACTGACCCCATAAGTTAAAAGCTGCTAAAAATAGTAAATTGCCAAAATTGTTAGAAAATTGTTTTGATTCAGTTGGAAAAGGTGGGTGGCCATCGATATCCACATGGATCAATCCTACCTCCTTAGAAATAAATGGTATCCATTGTGTTGAGTTCCCCCATCAAATGAGGAAATTTCTATTCAATTTGGCGCCGGGTGAGCCACTCGCCTTGGTGCAGGAGCTGCCCTACTTTGACAACCCGATAAAGATGGATCCTCTACTAGCGAGTGCCATTGATCTGTGTGTCCATGATATGATCAATGTATTCTTGTTCCATGCAGTCAAGTTTGATATTTGTTGGTTTTAATTGTTTTGTTATCTTCGAGGTGTCTAATAATGGTGGAAAATAAGGCCGAAGGAGGTCCACATTGAATAATGGGTGCAAGCCAGAACACTGGGTTCCAGCCAAGGAAGGGTGGTAGGTTAAGCTCAAAATAATTGTCACCCACAACCTTGGTAATGGTGTAAGGCCCATAACGGAGTGGGAAAATATTTCGATGAGGCCCTGTAAGGTGTTCTTTCTGCAAGTGCAACCAAACTTTGTCTCCCACCCAAAACTAGTGTGGCACCTGATGTTGATCTTGGCGTTGCTTGTACTTGGAATTGGACTTTTGTAAAATATCCTGAACCTGTTGGTGGATGTGCTAGATCCACTCAATGAATTGGTTGGCTTTGTTAGCTGCAATTGGAGCATGTGATAAGTCTTCCTGGGTGGTTGCAAGGGGTAGTGAAACATCCATGGGACCCAATGGTTGAAATCCCATCCCCACCTAAAAGGGGTTGTGGTCAGTTGAGATATGCATGGCTCTATTGTAGCTATGTTGAACATAGGGAATACTCTCATCCTAGGTGCGAGGGTGCTTGGAATTGTACATGCGTATAAGCTCGGTTTAGCCATCTGTATGGGGGTTGAAGGAAGTGGACTTGTTGATCTTGGTGTCCAACAGTGACCAGATGCTCGACCAAAATGTGTTGAGGAACCGGTTGTCCTGATCTGAGATAATTGTTTGTGGGATCCCAAATTGTACCCACACTCATTCAAAAAAATATTGGCAGTGTCCTCCACTGTGATTCTCTTTAAGCAGTCAACCAAAATCGCCATCTTGGAAAAGCGATCAAAAACCACAAAAACACAATCATTTCCCCTCCTAGTGGAAGGGAGGCCTGGCATGTAGTCCATTGATATGGATTCCTAGGGCATGTCAGGAGTAGGCAAAGGAGTGTATAGGCCTTGTTTCATGATGGCCGATTTGGAAATAGTGCAAGTAGTTTAGGACCGGATATACTTGTTGACATATTGTCGAAGTTTCGGCTAATAGAAATGTCACTGTAGCACTGCCACTATATTTTCCATGCCAAAGTATCCTTCCACCCGACTGTAGTGGGCTTTTCAAATCAACTTCTCTTGTTCTCTTGATGGAACATAGAGATGGCCTATATGACACAACATCCCATCCTGAATATGGAAATTATTGACAACTATGTTGGTGCCCAACATCTGGTAGGTGTTGGTGAAGTTCGGATCTGTCTCATAGAGGTGGGGCCACCTAGAGGTCTCATGGTCGTAAGAGTCTAGAACTATGGTGAGTGTCATGACTGGAGGTCAGCTGAGGAAATCAATGACTCAGTTGGTACTTCATGTTTTATACTTGATGTTGAGGTGTAACTACTGCAAATATGTGGACCAATTTTGATGGTGGTGATCTGCAAGTTTCCTTGTGTCTGCATGAACTGCAACAACTTATGATCAATGTGGATGACTTTATCCTTCTAGAGAATGTAATGCCTCCACTGGCGGCATCCTTGCACAATGGAGTAAATTTATTTGTCATAAGTAGGGTACTTACAAACAACATCTGATAGTGTCTCACTATGATAGGCCACAGGGTGGCCATGATGAGTGAGGACTACGCCAACAACATAGTCTGAAGCATTTGTCTTGATCTCAAAGGGTTGTTGTAGGTTAGGTAATGAGAGTAATGGTGTTGAACACAAGAGTTTCTTCAGATCATCAAACGTTTTCTGTTGGGACAAACCCCAAAAAATATTTTCCTTACCACCATATATGGTTATTTGATTGAGGGCCCATGCAATATGGAGGAATCCTAACACGAACCTGCGATAGAAATTGGCAAGGCCTTAGAGTATTTGAAGCTCAGTGAGTGTGGTTGGGGCTGGCCAATCACGGATGACTTGGATCTTGGCTAGATCAACTTGCACACCATGCACATCAACAATGTAGCCTAGGTACTGGACCCTGTCCATGGAAAAGGGGCATTTTTCCAAGTTGGAATATAGATTATGTTGTCACAGAGGGTGCAAAACCTGTAGAATATGCTGCAAGTGTTCTTCCCAAGTATTGATGTAGATGAGTATGGAATATAGATACACCACCACAAAAGAATTACTAAAAGGCCACAGGATATCGTCCATAAACCTCATGAAAGTTGTTGGGGCATTCATCAAACCAAAGGGAATGACCAACCATTCAAAAAGACCTTATTTTGACTTGAAGGAAATTTTCCATACATCTGTATGTTCTATTGGGACCTGATGGTAGCCAGACTTCAGATCAATCTTATTGAAGTATTTTTCCCTCTTGAGATGATCAAGGAGATCATCGATTCAGGGATTTGGGTACCGGTTCCTAACTGTGATTTTGTTTAGGGATCGATAATCAATGCAGAGTCGCCAGGTCCCATATTTCTTCTGCACCAACATGATTGGTCTTACACAAGGTGATGAGTTGGATCGGATGTGCCCCTTGTGGAGCAGTTCTTAGATCTGAGGCTTGATCTCCTCATTTTCTAGCAGAGAGAAATGATAGAATGGCCCATTTGGTAGTGGTGCACTGGGGGTTAGATCAATGGGATGCTTGACCTAACAGTGCAGAGGTACTCCAGTAGGTGACGAGAATATGTCTTTGTATTATTCCATGACCTTATCCACTTGCTTCTTCCACGTGGAGAGGTCAGCCGCAGAGGCCATGGATGTGGCTGCAACCTTTCGCTCACTATGAGAGAATCACAAATAAGACAAACTTCCCGGTATTAGAAATGACCTTCCTGCATTTCTTGTCAAAGATCAATGAAATAAAACTAGGTGGGACTACCTCGGGTATCCTATGTTAAAAAATCTTTGTTTTTATAAAACCTCTATCAATAATTCTTTGGATCGGATGTGCCACTTGTGGAGAAGTTCTTAGATCTGAGGCTTGATCTCCTCATTTTCTAGCAGACAGAAATGATAGAATGGCCCATTTGGTAGTGGTGCGCTAGGGGTTAGATCAATGGGATGCTTGACCTAACAGTGCAGAGGTACTCCAGTAGGTGACGAGAATATGTCTTTGTATTATTCCATGACCTTATCCACTTGCTTCTTCCATGTGGAGAGGTTAGCTGCAGAGGCCATGGATTTGGCTGCAACCTTTCGCTCACTCTGAGAGAATCACAAATAAGACAAACTTCCAAGTATTAGAAATGACCTTCCTGCATTTCTTGTCAAAGATCAATGAAATAGAACTAGGTGGGACTACCTCGGGTATCCTATGCTAAAAAAACTTTGTTTTTATAAATGAAAAGCTTCATTCCATATTGCAAATCATTTTGTACATCCAAATGTATCAATAATTCATAATCATTGGGTATCCTACTAATTACTCCATTATTTGTTGATGAAACTCTTGCAAAGTGAACATGATTCCTTTTCATATTGCATAGGCTAGTCTTCGTAATCGACTTTAATCTCTTCAATAAGTTCCATGTGAATTATCTTAGTCACAAGAAACTCTTCATAACATGTGAATTATTAGTAGAAACTATTATCTAGGTGGATATCGGTGGCCATCCACCTTTTCCAACTAGTTCAAAATAGTTTTCTCACTATTTTGGGAATTTACTATTTTTTGCAGTTTTTAACTTCTGGGGCTACTTTGAGGGCCTAAATGATGTTTTTTCACGACAGGGAACCTCAATGATAGAAAAATTCTTTAATTGATCCCCCCTAAATGAATCTCCTCATCAATACCTTTCCAACGAGCTATCGTTCACCCTAAATGGTGATCGTATGCAAAAGTTATGACCCCGGGAAGTTAATGTAATAACTTACCCCAATGGGGTCCACATGACTTTTGGAGCTTCATCTCCTAGGGTTAGGTTTTTGGATGTATAGGGTTTTGGAATTCATATTTATTTTAAAAATTCCTTTAGAGCCTCATTGTACTGATCTTCTTGCGAATGAGCGTAGCCATCACATCTCTTCTCAGAGATAAGCTGCCACTATTCTAGCAAGCTTGTTTTCAATCTGCATTTTACAATTTTCATCATATTTATTATTTAATAGAAGTCAAGTTTTACTATATCTCTATTATTTTTCATTGTGTCTCTTTTTTAACATTATAAATATGTTGTTTCATTTTGTTCTTCTCATAAATACAAATCGGTGGTATCAGTGCAGTATGCTCCTTGTCGTTTTTTAATGCATGTCTCGGATGCAGCCAAGGTATAGAGATTTGGGTCTCGAGCTTGTTTTTATTGAGGACAAATTCTCTTGAAAACCCAAGAAATCTCCCATGGCGGGCGAAATAGAAAGACGACAAGATGGGAGATCCTTTCAAAATGTTTCTCAAGGAAGCCCTTGAGTGATAGAGGAATGCGATGATGGACAACTTCGCACAAATCCTTCGACGACTACCAACAAGCGACGCATCGAACTCAATCAGAAGCACCACCCCCTTCAAGGTACAAATAAATTTTGATGTTCCTATATTTAAAGGTCAAATATATGCAGATGTTGTAGATAAATGGTTAAACCTTCTGGAAGGGTATTTTTCTGTCCACAAATTTTCTGATAGAGAAAATATTATATTTGTGCTCCTCAAGACTGTCCCCCATGTCAAAGATTGGTGGGACACTTTCTGTGAGAAAAATGAAACAAGATGGACCACACTATGACAGGAAAGAGACCAAACAGTCCCAGAGTTCACCAATGTCTTCCATACATTGTGTACCAAGATGGGTATCAAATATTCTGAGTGACATCTGGTGTTCAAGTACCGCGATGGTCTGCATAGATACATCCAGACATAAATGGAGTTTTTGTAAATCTCTTCCTTGGGCGCAAGCTATTGATATGTCGTCAAAATTGGGTATAAGCTTAAACAAAAGATGAAACAATTTGGATCTGGGAACCCCTCACAATAGAAGCAGGGAAAGGGCAACCCTAACCCACATAACAAAGAATAGAGAAACTATGGGAAACCTCATGACAACTAGTCCAATCCAAAAGAAAAGAAGGACAATGGGAAGATGAAGAAAGATACCGGGAAGTGGTGCGACTTCCATAAGAGCCCCTGGCATAACATTGTTGATTTTATCTCAAATCAGTTATTAGTGGCTGAAGTAAAATCCTATGAATCAGATGTGGGTTCCGAATCTGAGTCAGAACCAAAGAAGGGGAGAAAAATTGTTGATGCAAAATGCAGTGCCACCATTGCTACCACCAAGATCCAACTCGGTAAACCTAACAAGCCAGAGACAGGAGAGCACCTCTTCCATTCACAGATGTGGGTGAAAGGAACTCCATTGTACTTCATTGTTGATAGAAGTAGCCAGAAAAGCCTCATCTTAGTAGAGGTCATAAAGTGGCTAGCCTTTCCGACAATGTCACACCCGCAACCTTACACCATTGGATGGATCCGTCAAGGAAGTGATATTCGCATTAGCCAGCAATGTCTTCTGTCGTACGACATCAATCCATTCAAAGATGACATATTATGTGATGCTTCTCCCCTTGAAGTTTGTGATGTTATTTTGGGAAAACCTTATTTATGGAAACATCATGTTGTATATGATTCTAGGCCTCATAGTATTATTATTACTTTGAACAATAAATTGTATAGGATACCCGAGGTAGTCCCACCTAGTTCTATTTCATTGATCTTTGACAAGAAATGCAGGAAGGTCATTTCTAATACCAGGAAGTTTGTCTTATTTGTGATTCTCTCAGAGTGAGCAAAAGGTTGCAGCCACATCCATGGCCTCTACGGCTGACCTCTCCACGTGGAAGAAGCAAGTGGATAAGGTCATGGTGTAACGACCCTCCTCGTTACGACAACAACTCTGATAACAGGTGCAAATTTTTTTTTCTTTTTTTTTTTGTTTTAAAAGTGTGTGCATGCATGTAGAAAGGGAACAGAAACACTTGACTCTACGTCACCACCTGCGACTAACAAGACGCAACCACGATGATCACAACAAGAATACACAAGGCGTACAACAAGTAACTACAAGCATTAACGATCATAGACATAAGGAGGAATCCATAATAGTAGATTTTACTATTTCTTCACAGGAAAGCAGGGCATTTAATCTTAGTCCTCTGCTCTGGATAGTGAGAAGGTCAGATAGGCTCCTGGCTGACTGCTCAGGCAGAAACTAGTAACCCCACTACGAACAAGACGCAAGCAAGATGAACACAACAAGACGACATACGGCATACAACAGTAACAACAAGCAATAAATGACCATATACATAAGGCGCACAACAGGTAACCACAAGCATTTAACGACATACTGGGTTATGCACAGTACAAACACAGAAGGAAGAATCCATAGTAGTAGATTTTACTATTTCTACATAGGAAAGCAGGGCGTTTAATCTTAGTTCTCTACTCCAGAGAGACAGAAGGTCAGATAGGCTCCTGGTCGACTGCTCAGGCAGAAACTAGTAATCTTCATCAGGTGTGTCATAAGAGTGGAAACCCTACCTTTAAAGGGCCCGAGACTCTTGATACGGCACTGGATTCCTTACACAGAAAATAATCACACACATAGACTTATATACTAAGTGACGCAACCTGCCCCTCACCGAGCTAGCTGCTCCCACCAGGACCTTCAATTTCTCCCCCTCAGAAGTCAAGAGTCACCCACGTAACTCTTACGGCGGTTCCCCCTTTTGTCGGATATCGGGAAATCGGAACTCGGGAGTTCGCGGTTCATGAGAACACAATTCACATGCACAACCAAATCCTGAACCCCGATGGTCAGCGGTCAACGTCCCTTTCTTCTCGGGGAAATTCCTTTCGGGAAATCGGCGATTATGTTGCTATGTGTCTCATGCAACACAAAACCCCGAACCCCGAATCTCCGATGCCACCTGTCAGCATCCCATGGT
>SNQJ01S0020337.1:0-12623 GCA_010110895.2 Picea sitchensis | reverse complement strand
GAAGTTTCTCGGTATAAATGCCAAAATAAAAGTACCACAGTATCATAAGTCTATCTATCAAACAAAAATGGAAACTGCTGGAGCATATGATATGCGTCCTCCTAGGTCACCGAGTGTGGACTATAACTGTCCCACTGGACCTTGACCTGATCTACCATTCGACGTCGTAACTATCAAACGTGATGATCTAGGATGTGGATCGGCTCAACCGTGAGCGCTCCCTCGTCCGACACCTACAAGTAACTCATGTCAATCACGTGTGTAGGATCACTAATATAATGTCTCAAAAAAGATACATGAAATACATCGTGCATACGCCTCAAAGAATCAGGCAAGGCTAGTCGATAGGCCATGGGCCCCTTTCTCTCCACAATCTTCAAAGGTCCCACGAACCTAGGAGAGAGTTTAGCTCTCTTTCCAAACTTGATCGAACTCTTATGTGGTTTAACCCGCAAGAAGACTTGATCGCCGACCTCGTAACTATGGTCGACTCGGTGCGCATTGGCATAACTCTTCTGTTGATCCTGTGCTTCTTTTATCCTTTGTCTTATGGTTTGCATTTTCTCTTCCATTTCTTGGATCGCTTCTGGTCCCACCAGGACCCTATCCTCAAGCCGACCCCAACTCAAGGGCTTCCGACACGATCGCCCATAAAGAAACTCAAAAGGCACCATCTTAATGGTTCTCTGGTAACTGTTGTTGTAAGCAAACTCTACTAGGTTAAAGAATTCCTCCCAATGATTTTGTTGGTCCATCACATACATGCGCAACATGTCTTCCAATGTTTGGTTCGTTCATTCGGTCTGTCCGTCAGTCTTTGGGTGATATGCAGTACTAAGATTGAGTTGGGTTCCCAAGGCCTCTTGAAAACTCGTCCAAAATCGTCCAGTAAACACTGATCCTCGATCGGATATAATCTTCTTAGGCATGCCATGTAGCCTCACAATCTCACTGATGAAAAATCTCTCTATGTCAGGTGCCTGATACGTCGTACACACAGGAATAAAGTGAGCAGTCTTTGTCAGAGTGTCTACTACTCCAAAAATCGAGTCATGTCTCCTTTCTGCCAGTGGAAAACCAACAATAAAATCCATCGAAATAACTTCCCATTTTGATTCCGGAATGGCATGTGGTTGAAGTAATCCTGCTGGATGTCTATGTTCATCCTTTACCTACTGACACTCTAGACATCTAGCCACAAATCTTACTACGCCGGCCTTCATTCCCTTCCAGAAGAATAAGGGTTTAAGGTCTACCCTCATCTTCATGACTCCTGAGTGAGCCATGTAAACTGCTCTATGAGCCTTGCTCAAGATCAACATCCTCAACTCATCATTTGGTGGTACGTAAATCCAACTTCTAAACCTCAATAAACCATCGCTATCAAAGGAATATCCCTCATATCATGGTACCATCATCGTGTTTTGTTCGATAAAATCCTCGACCTCTTTGTACCAGTCATCATCACGCTGTAAAGTGAGAATATTCTCACGTAGATTCGTCTGAAGAGGCAACACTGAAAATATGTGTGGTCTCGGACTCAAAGCATCCACCACTCGGTTCACTGTTCCCTTTATGTAAGTAATCTCAAAGTTGTACTTGCTAAGAAATTCCGACCAATGCCATTGTCGCGCGTTCAGGTCACTTTGCATAAAAATGCATTGTAGTCCACAATGATCAGTCTTTAATTCAAATTTTCATCCAACAAGGTAGTGTCTCCAAACCTTCAAGGCATATACGATGGCTAATAGCTCCAAATTATGCGTCGCGTAGTTCTCCTCATGCATTCTCAATTTCCTCGAAATGTAAGCAGTCACTCATCCGTCTTGCATCAAGACTCTGCCTAAACCTTCCTTGGATGCATCAGTGCATACCAAGAAGTCTGCATCCATGTCAGGGACCTTTAGTATCGGCGCTGTTGTCAACAACTCTTTAAGCCTCTAAAATGCTTCCACGCATTTCTCTGTCCAAACAAACTTCTTGTTTTTCTTCTGCAATTCCGTGATCGGATTTTCTATCTTCGAAAAACCCTCGACAAACCGTCGATAGTATCCGACTAAACCCATAAAACTACGCACTTCTGTGACATTCGTCGGCGCAGGCCATTCCATAATAGCCTCAACCCTTATGAGATCCACAACGATACCTTCGCCAGAGATGGCATGCCCTAAGTAGTGAATCCTCGATTGATAAAAAGAGCATTTGGACAACTTCCCATACAATTAGTGCTCTCGTAAACACTGTAGTACCAAGCGCAAGTGCTCTTCATGCTCCTCCATCGTTCGAGAGTAGATCAAAATATCGTCAATGAATACTTGGACGAACTTGTCCAAGTACTCATGGAACACCCCATTCATCAAACTCATAAATACCCTTGGGGCATTTGTCAGTCCAAACAGTAAAACAATAAACTCGTAATGTCCAAACCTCATCTTAAAGGTGGTCTTAGGGATGTCATCCTCCTTGATCCATAACTGGTGATACCCTGATCGCAAATCGATCTTGGAGAACACTGTCGCACCATTCATTTGATCGAACAGATCATCAATTCTTGGTAAGGGATACTGAATCTTGATCGTAGCCTTATTCAGTTGACGGTAGTCAATGCAAAGCCTCCATGACCCATCCTTCTTTCCTATGAAAATAACTGGTGCACCCCATGGTGACACACTAGGGTGTATCAGTCCCAGGTCCAACAACTCCTTCAGTTGAATTTTTAGTTCTTGCAACTCCAGGGTCGACATCCAATAAGGCGTTCTTGCTATCGGTTCGGTCCCCAGTTTCAGGCCTATGGTAAACTCCAGTTCCCTTTCCGGCAGCATCCCAGGAAACTCCTCTGGAAATATGTCCGAAAACTCCTTCACAACCGAAAGGTGTTCTAGACCTTCCACTACTCCCTTTGAAAGGATGGCATAAAGCTTGCACCCCTTGCGCATACTCTTCCATAGCTGTAAGGAAGAGATGAATCTCAGGGAAACTCCCTGGTTCCATCCTACTATCACACGTCTTTGTCCTTCGTCATCAACCAAGCTAAACCATTTCGTTTTATAGTTGAGCATTGCCTCATGTGATTCCAACCAATCCATACCAATCACGACGTCGTAAGATCCTAATATTATGACATACAAGTTGACCCTCATGACAAACTCTCCCAGGTTAAGGGAATATCCCGTAACCTTTCCTCCAACCTTTTGTTTGGCTCCTGAAGCCATCTCTACGAAGCTAAACTTGTCTTGTTCAACTGCCTTTACGTTAATCCTTTTTAGCGCTGCACCAGAAATGAAACTCTCAGTAGCACCTGGGTCTATCAAAATACTAAGGGTCTGGTCAGCGGAAGTACCTGTCGTCTCGAGCACAGTCGACTGGTGCTCTCCTTGGCAGTTATTCACCACCGCATGAATCCATTGGAGCTTGCCCATATCTCCCATGGTAGTGGGTCCGGCTGATCCAGATGCTCTGGTTCTCTCCACAGGATAGTCGCACAGGTAGTGTGGCTCCCCACAGGTCCAACACCCCTTCTTCAGCCCAGTAGTCCTGGTACTCGAAGTAGAAGATGACGGCCCACTGGCCTAAAACCTTGGTCTGTTCTGCTGAACAGGCCTAAACTGCTGCTGCTGCGAGTGACGCTACTAGTGGTGTTGTGGTCCTCGATAAGGTGTCCGTTGCTGAGGCGACGGTCATTGGGGTGTAGTGAAAGTGGATCCCCTCTAGAAGCCGCGATATCCCGGCGTATGTATCACTGGTGTCTAGTGCTGCAACATTCCAAATGAACCCTGCCCTGCTGGTCTCGCTGGAGTCCTATTCTGACCCTCACTGATAACCTCCTCCTCTGCTATGAGGGCATTTTGGACAGTGTCGTGCAAGGTTTGAGGCATCAAGATACTAACCTTTGCACGCAGGTTGTTGTTAAGGTGAAACACGAACCTGTTGACCTTAATTTTTTCGGTGTTAAGGTGTGGAGCATACCGGAGTAGCTCCATAAAAGGTGCCTCATACTCGGGCACCGTACGACCTCTCCGTCGTAAAGCATTGAACTCATTGAGCTGACGCTCAATGAATTCCTCTGAAAGATACCTCTCTCAGAACTGTTCCTCGAACAGTTCCCACGACACATCTTCGACGGCTATGTTTAGCTGCGGTAGGAGCGTCTTCCACCATAGAAGAGCGCTCCCCTTCAATTGAAAGACTGCCATGCGGACCTTCATGTTGGAGGTATAATCGCGAAGTGCAAAGCACATCGCCATATTCTCCAACCATGCCTCAGCAGCGGCGCCATCCGGGGCACCAAAGAACTCGAGAAATTTAACATTCTCGAGCTCACAGTGAATGATACCTGTAACATCCAGTGCGCACGGTGGAACCTCAGTGGGTGTTGGCGTCCTGGCCTCATCTCTGTCCAATCGGATGATCAATGCCTCAGACATGCACTAAAAACATCTCATCATCCCAACAACATCACCAACTTCTATCTGCTCCTATTTGAGAACCTACTCGCCTCCCTGGGGGTTAGACCCCTCAGGCATGAATGCTACTGGAGGTGTCACACCTCCTCCCCTAGCACCTCGTCGTCTACTTCCGCGACGTCCTCTAACCATGATTACCTGCATGCACACAATCAACTTGATCAGCAACATTATAATAAAATCTAATCATGTCAACGGAAGCCGTAGCGAATCCCAAGCCACGGGCCGACCTCGCTCTGATACCATATGTAACGACCCTCCTCGTTACGACAACAACTCTGATAACAGGTGATTTTTTTTTTATTTTTTTTTGTTTTAAAAGTGTGTGCGCGCGTGTAGAAAGGGAACAGACACACTTGACTCTACATCGCCACTCGACGACTAACAATACGCAACAACGATGATCACAACAAGAATACACAAGGCACACAACAAGTAACTACAAGCATTAATGATCATAGACATAAGGAGGAATCCATAATAGTAGATTTTACTATTTTTGCACAGGAAAGCAGGGCATTTAATATTAGTCCTCTGCTCCGGAGAGAGAGAAGGTTAGATAGGCTCCTGGCCGACTGCTCAGGCAGAAACTATTAACCTGACTACGAACAAGATGCAAGAAAGACGAACACAATAAGACGACATACGATGTACAACAGTAAAAACAAGCAATAAACGACCATAGACATATGGCGCACAACAAGTAACCACAAGCATTTAACAACATATTGGGTTATGCACAGTACAAACATAGAAGGAAGAATCCATAGTAGTAGATTTTACTATTTCTACACAGGAAAGCAGGGCGTTTAATCTTAGTTCTCTTCTCCACAGAGAGAGAAGGTCAGATAGGCTCTTAGTCGACTGCTCAGGCAGAAACTAGTAATCTCCGTCAGGTGTGTCACAAGAGTGGAAACCCTTCCTTTAAAGGGCCCGAAACTCTTGATACGGCACTGGATTCCTTACACAAAAAATAATCACACACACAGACTTATATACTAAGCTACATGGAGGTGTCTACATCCTGCCCGGCACTAGCAGACCACGCAATGAAAGAAAAATAAATACTACAGAATCAAGGACAACCATGACCTCTATGGGAGACACAAGTCAGAAGGATTCCGACATCGACCAACCACTAGAGAGACTCAAAGACATCAGTTATAGACCATTTACTCCATTTGACTTCTATTAAATGACGACATATCCAACCAAGTCTTAATTAATGTCATTAATTAATTGCAAACCCCCGTTTACTGAATCATAATAATTGATTACCCTTGGATTTAAGGACCCTACATTTGCAGGTTATCAACCAAATGAAGATACCATAACATCACCCCAACATAACCATATCATCGCCTTCTATATCACAATATCATTGCAATTAAAATAATGATGACAGTACTTTTATGTGTTATCTAACTCTACATTACTCTCTATTTTATGCAACCACATACTACAATGATATTACTCTTCCCTATTATGATGACAATATAAAATTTCAGCAGCAATGCTTTTACACATAACTATACTAATTTATGTCATCAATAACAATAAAATTTCAGTGTCCTTCCAAATAAGATAAGATTACCTATGCAACCATATACTACAATGATGTTACTTTTACATATTATGATGACAATATAAAATTTCAGCAGCAATGCTTTTACACATAACTATACTAATTTAAGTCATCAATAGCAATAAAATTTCAGTATCCTTCCAAATAACATAAGATTACCTATGCAACCATATACTACAATGATGTTACTTTTACTTATTATGATGAAAATATAAATTCCAACATCAATGCTCTTCCACATTGCTATACTAATTTTAATTCATCAATAACCATTAAATTCAATATCCTTCCCAATAAGATAAGAATACCTATGCAACCATATACTTCAATGATATTACCTTTACTTATTATGATGACAATATAAAACTACAGCATAAGTGCTTTTACACATTACTATACTAATTTCATTCACCAATAACAATAAAATTTCAGTATTACTGGTTAATTTGATAATAACAAGAATTCATTTAGATCACCTCCAATCTTAAAGGTGTTCGTTCTAAATTATTTCTAACCACTCTCGAATCACTCACCAAACATTGACACAAGGGTGACAGTCTACACTGGACGCTATCATAAAAATAAGGAAGGTAAATAATCACGTTTTACATAGAGCCAACTATGCAGTTAAATTCTAGAGCACAACAAATGAGCTACCTGTCAGTTAGTAAAAGTGGAAACCTGGCGATAAAACAACAGTGAAGGGCATTGAGGCCATTCGGTACCAGGCAGGGATAATGTCTACGTTACAGCAGGAATCGTTGGCTTGGCGATAGGAATGCAACAGATACTAGGTATCGGTTTTGTAGCCAGTTAGTTCAATAATCAAGGCAACGGTTGGGAGGACAATCGCCAACTAGGAGTCCACTCAGCCACTCCTCTGACTGCATCTTAAATTCCCATTCACTATCGTAAGCCACGCCCTTGCAGTGGCGAATGTACAGGAGTTATAAACAGGATGTTGCAGAGCGAAGGGTTGGGTTGCAACAGTCAAGGAAAGATTCTAGAACAGTAATAAATCAATTTTTTTTCCACAGTCCCGAATTTAGTCAAACGACCATGAAATCTTAAGCTTTCACCGTAGAAAATGATGTCAGTTTCATGGTTAACAAGTGTTTCTATGAGATAAAACCATGAAGACAATCCTAAATTAACTCAGGCACAATATTGAGGCGTTGTTCCAAAACTATAATGATCGTTGTAATAATTAACACAGGCCGCATATCACCACAGTGAATATTGCTGAAGGTTTCAAAAAAAATTATCGAAGGGATTCAACTAAAATGTCAAGGGTTAACGGGGGGTGATGCCCACGCTGGTTTTATCCAAGGTTCGGTGTCAACAAAATAAGTACTCAGGTAAGATAAAGGGTTAAAACTCAGTAAACCAGGGACAAAACGGTTGGTCATTTAATTTCACATCACAGACAGATTACCAAATCGGGATTAAATTCAAACTGCCAGTGAACAAAATACGATTTTCCATTAACTTGCATACCGTAGGCAGATTTAGATATTTAGATTGTATTTCAGCACGCCTGTAAATAAAATACCATTTGCCATTTATCCTGCTTACCAAAGACAGATTTTGACATTTAGACTAAATTTCAGATCGCCAGCAAATAAGACAGGATTTGTCTATTATAAACTTATCGCCGACAGACCCAACATGTAAAGAACCATTACTAGTAGAAGAAGATCAATGCTTAGGGAAATAGCTATCATGGTTCGTTAATGGTTGCATTCATAAGAAAAATTTCTGCGATAACACATAAGAAAAATTGGAATGCGAAGACACCACATACAGGAATATACAGCCACAAGGGGTGACGCAGAGTCATAAAGGTCCCAACCAAGGAACAGTAGAACCTAGCTAGAACGCTGAGCACGATGAAATTAGGAAATGCATTGAATGATAGAAGCTTAAGGCAAAATTCATCAATTAAGTCATTTTACAGTTCCCAACATAATTTCTAATGCATTATACTCAATAAAATAAACGAGCATACCTTTGCCTTGTCGCCCGCCTCGAATGAAGTCCCACGCTCCATGCCACGTCCCACGCTCCGTGCCGCTCCCGCTCGCTGACCGTAGAGACCTCACCGATACCTCCCAGCCAATATCTAGGGGTACTCTGCTTCCCCCTCAGCCTCCCGAGCCACAAAGGGGCCACACAAGATCCATATGGTAAGTCTAGCTTCCTAGCTCGCCTCGCAAGGCTGAGCTACCACTCCAATACAAGCTGAGAAAATCCCAACTCCTCACAAGCAATCATTCAAGTCAGAATTCGACAACATAACGATACACTAACAACCGATCCCTTTCTTCCTCGTCTCCTTTTTCTTTTATAGAGTTTTGAGACCCACCAACTTTCCTAAATCACATTTTAATTAAGTTTTAATAAAAATAATTCTAATTATTCTCCTTCGCACAAGTTTCGTCCATCCCCCTCTTTCCTCAAGTAATTATTTTCTTTAATTTATTAAATTACTCATTTCCCTCACCCACCTAGAATCTCTCCTAAATTTACTCCTAGGTGTTCCTAGATCCCCTTACATGTTTTAAATACTTTCCTAAGACAAATATGTTACTAAATTAGCTCAGATTAGCAGGTTCTTAATTTCATATTCCTTACTATGTTGATCGTTCTTTTTACCATAAGTCCCCATCTTTCCCCCTTTTTATTAAATCCCAAAATGGCAGTTGCGTTATTAAATCTTTCCCATTTATTATTTATTTAATATTTTTTGTTCTTTCTCAAGTTAGGAAATAATTTCTTCTTTGCAAAAATTTTAACACCATTAGTTTTAATTAAATTTTTATTCTCGTCATTTACCCCAAGAATTTCATGAAGACCAAATTATTACTTAAGTGGGTTTTTGTTCAAAATGTTATTTTTATTCTAGGGTCTTTTTCTTAAGGTTAGACTAAATTTTTACCCTAGAAAAGTTTAAGACTTAGGACTTAGATTCTGAACTGGGCGACACTTGGTTAGGGAAGTTGTTTAAGGATTTCTTAAGGCATTAAAGTCTCAGGGCCATCTAGGTTCGTTTCTTCATCATCATCAATGTGATGTGCCCTTCAGGACGCACTACGTGCTCCAAGGGTGCCACTCGCCTCATTCGTTTCTTTTGCGCGACGTGCTCTTCAGGATGCACCACGTGCTCCAAGGGTGCCACTCTCTTCTTGTGGTTCTTTTGTGCGACGTGCCCTTCAAGATACACCACATGCTCCAAGGGTGCCACTCGCCAACTTGACTGATTGGTAGACATCTATAACCCCTGGAGTCAACACTTTGCCAGGTGAACTTGTGGGAGACTAAGGGCTCTAAGGAATAAGGCCCCCACCTTATTGCGCTCCCCTTAGAATCATCGTGAGTGACTATTGCAGTCTGCCCTCACGGCATCGTGGATCCTCTCGAACTAGGTAATCGTTAACCTATAGTTCGAGCCACGATGGGAGTGCTAGTATGCTGTGGCAGGGCTGTTGTCCAACCCTCTCCCTCAACCTCTCTGGAAATCATGTGTGCCCCCTTTACTCCATATGTGAGTCTGGTCGGTAAGCTATCATCATCCTGCATCATCAACAATCATGTCAAAACATGTCAACATCATATCATCAAATCAATTAAATATCATAGTAAATAAATCAACCCAAATAGCACACTCCCTGACTCAATCCGGAGTCCAAGGGGTTCCACCGATGCCTCTACATCCTCAAGGTACGAAACCCTGCACACTCAATGTAACTGAGCCAACAACACCTGTCTACATCAAAGTAGTAAAAACATCATGTCATCTATCATAACGCATCATAATCAAGGATAAATGGTTTAACATCATAAAAGTCTAGATCACTTGCAAGCAAGTGTCCTCAAAGAATAAGTTTTCTCAGTGCGCTAGAGAGGGATGTTACAACATGGAACTTATTGAAGAGATTAAAGTCGATTACGAAGACTATCCTATGCAATATGAAAAGGAATCATGTTCACTTTGCAAGAGTTTCATCAACAAATAATGGAGTAATTAGTAGGATACCCAATGACTATGAATTATTGATACATTTGGATGTACAAAATGATTTGCAATATGGAATGAAGCTTTTCATTTATAAAAACAAAGATTTTTTAACATAGAGATTTTAATGGTGTTGTACCACCTAAAAAATTGATAAAGATAGAGAAGGTTGAGTGTAAGATAAATAAAAGATATTGAAGGAAGTGATTCATTTAAAGTACTTAGGGTAGTGAAATGTAGATGAAGGAAACCAACTATCACTTTTAGTAGGATATCAATACAAGATTTTTGGGCATTATTGGGCATGAAATTGTAGTTGAATTATATTCATTGTTATCTAACATTTTTTTCATAACCACTGGTTTCAAACATGTTGTTGTCTAAGTTGGATGATACATGAAGCCCTTATTTTTTGAATTGCAATTCAAGTAGGATAAATTGAACAACTTTGTAAAGTTGAGATGTTAGTTGAGTTTCTAATGCAATTTGTCCTAGTCATATTACAAATAAAAAATGATCGAAAGAATATTGAGAAATTCATATAGGGTGATACAATATCTCATGATTTGTAGGTTGATTGAAATTCGATATGTCATGTTACAATTAGAGAGTCACAACGAAAGCATGGTGGGCCCGTAACCCAATAACCCATAGGTTCCATAATAAAAAGCTTTGGCTCTCGTACATTTAGTTGGTATGTATACTTTGTTTAAGCAATGTTTATAATTTCACCTATAATATGTTTCATGATTATATTGAACTTCAAATGCAACACAACAAACCAATTCCAACACCCAATCAATTTGAGTTGAAATAAGTCTCTCAATCATTGAATGACACATAAAGAAAACACATCACCAAACATAATGAAATTCTACTTCACATAGTGATTTTTCAACCAATGAATCCCTCTTACATGCCTCTCAAGTCTACCAAATCAGAAGATTCACCTGCAATGCCTATGCTTGTTTAAAATAAAATAAAAACTTTTAAAAATTATATAAACATATGATCAGGTGTTCATAAAATAATAATGATATGACTAATTAAATATGTAATTCAAATTTGGTGCTCTACACAATATAAATCACTACAAATTATAGTGAGCGTCACTATCCCTTGGCATTGTTACCAAGGGTGAGTGGTGAACGACTATTATATGCAGACTAGATATCATGTAAAATTCATGCGCACAATGTTAAATTTGTATAGTGCATGTAAGGTGTGGATACCCTTATGCACCAATCTGTGTGCAAGTATCTGACGGATCCGTTATATTTATTTATTTATTTTTAACCTGGACATTAGTGCATGTGAAAATGCTACACATTAGTGTGAGCTAATATATCATACACAACAAACAATTTTTAAGAAAAAATATGTATTTTATTAAAAAATATTTTAACCCAATTTGATGCACATGTTGGCGTTACACACCAATGAAAATAAATTTATGTGGTGCACTAGGGATGTTTAATCTATTGGGCACATCGACAAGGATTTTTTGAAAAAATGGTTGATATTTTTTATAAATAAGTTAACCTATATTGTTTATTCTAGTAGGCTTATGCATTAGTGCACATGTTACTGAAGCACATTAGCGCGATAATATGGTTAAATCACACCAACACAAAACAATAATTAAAACCTCTAGTCGCTCACCTTTGCTAAAAATGGAGAAGGGAAGAAGTGGTTCCACAAAAAACTCTACTAATTGGTGTTTTCTTTGTAGGGACTAGATCTGTAACATAGCCCATCTTAATTGAGGAACATTATGAGCGGAACACACATTAAAAATTATTTTTTCTCCTAAATAGTTGTTTGTAGCTTACTAGCTATAAATCAAACACAAATTTAACCATTTGTTGATACCATTTGTTAATTGCATCTAACAACGTATATAAAAGTTTGAACATGCCTAGTAATAACAAAACAACCACACAACATTCAAATAATATTTTACACAACAAAATAAACATAGAAACAAAACATAAAATTATATGTTTATTAAGTATAACCAACTGCATGTGTATGAAGGATGAGCCTCCCAACCATAGGCACTACTATTCATTTTCTCTCAACAACATGCCACCCCTGAGTTGAGGCTATGGGTCCACAAGGATATCTATCCCTCCTAACTTTACACTCTCTACACACAGCAGCCCCAAAACCTAGGCTTCAAACTCTAACAACAGTTTCAAACCACCAAGCTCTCTTCCACACAATCTATGCAACCTAAGGAATGTACCTCCTTCACTGCTCATAGTCCCTCAGGCCATACCATTCTTTTATATGGGATTCTGGTGCACTGCTTGGTAAGGAATCTCTTGGTTGGGGACCCACTGGAACTATGCCCTCTGGAACTATGCCCGCTGGAACTACGCCCTCTAGAACTATGACCTCTGGAACTATGCCACTGGAACTATGCCCTCTGGAACTACGCCCTCTAGAACTATGACCTCTGGAACTACACCCTCTGGAACTACGCCTACTGGAACTACGCCCTCTGGAACTATGACTTCTGGAACTACGCCCTCTGGAACTATGCCACTTGAACTAT
>SNQJ01S0020336.1:231606-264477 GCA_010110895.2 Picea sitchensis | reverse complement strand
TTCAAGGCCTATTATTAGTGCTTCAGTTATTCTTAAGCATAGTCCTATCATGCATGAAATTTATGTTGAGCAATATGCTTTGGATACTGACTTCAAAGAAGTATATGAAACTTTGTGCCACTCTAACCATGTTGAAGAATTGGATTACCATGTACATAATAATCTTTTGTATCATCTTGGCAAGCTATGTATTCCACAGGGAGAAAGTGCAGTCGTTAATGTTGAGAATTTGAAATTGTATGAGCCTCCATTGATTGTCGGTCATGGAGAGCATGTTCAGATTCCTTCTATAGATGATTTTTCCCCAGAATATCTTACAGAACTACATGAAGACACCATCCTTGACAGGAGAATGCGGACTTCAAAACGAGGAAATGTGGAGTATCTTCGAGTTGGTCTTAAAGATACCAATCCAAGTAAGGCCAAGTGGATTGAGGTTGGAAGGGTGAGGGAACTATACCCTCATCTTCACATAGATTGAATATAGTCTTTTGGAGGTCCAAAAGCTTCCCAATGGGGAGGTGTGATCAGGGGATCAAATTTTGCTCAAAAATTAAAAGTGCTCGGAATCGCTTCAAATCAAACGAGAGTGTAGGCCTCATCATTGCAAACCCAACGCAACTCATTTCGTCTCAAACGGACGTCGGGAGCGAGATATATTGTGATCTGTTCGAATCGTCAAACAGGTAAAAAAAGGGGACGCTGACTGTACAGTCCGTACGGTCTGTACGGATGATGATGTGGCATGACCGTACACTGACATGGCAGGGATCGTACATCCAGGTTCCAGGTGATGACGTGGCCTTCATTTATTGGCAGACAGTTAGCATATGAGCGGTTGACACGTGTCATTTTGGTGGCTAATGGTATGTTGACACGTGGCCCAATCTGTGGCCGCCACGTGTCACTTGTTTGGTTTAAAAGTTTTGTCATGGGCAGAATTCGACCCCGCGACCTCTGGGCAGGGGAAACGACTTGGCAAGGAGCTACCAACCAGCGCGCCACCGTGCATTGCTTATTATATATGTGGTGCAAATTATATTTGAATTTGAATGTAGGAGTGGTTTGGGCCGCGACCGGGCCGGGGCTTAGCCCCAGCCCTTGGTCGCGCGCCATTTCACATATAACCATAGCTATGTTACATAGTGCACGCATGGTTGAAATATGGTTCAAACGGTTGTAAACCTACCCGCCACTTGTTACTATATTATTCGCCTATGGACGGAGCCCCATTTTTTGTAAATGCGCGTGGTCATATCATGAACCCATATGCCCGAGAGCTAGGCGGTTAGGGGCTGGCGCACCCATAACCATCCTACAGTTCGCACCGTTAGTGCGGTTGCGTTCAGTGCCGGGTTTTCACGCTTTAAATTGCGTGTGTGTTAGGTTGCATGAACAAGGGTGCGTTTTGTAGATGCAGAGACAACAAGCTTGAAGGGGAGACTTCAAGGAAGCCTATCTTCTTTGTTTTTTGGCCAAACGAGGTGTCGAAAAAGCCCAGCTAGGGGTTTTTGGACGTTCTGAAGCCATTGGAGTAGTCTGTTGGTCATTTTGAGCATTGTAAAGCACGTTTTTGAGCACTTTGAGCAATTAATAATAATGATCCATTGGAAGCTGGACCAGGAGATGTAGCCCAAGAGAGGGGTGAACTCCTTTATCATTTGTTGTGTTTATGTGCTTATGTTCATTGATTATGCTGTTGTTTATATGCATATTAAATGAGTAAATCCTAATAATGATGTGTTGCAAAGTTGATCCATTTTCTTTTAACACATAAAATTTACTTGCAAATATTTTCAAGATTACAAGTCTTCTTCATTTTTAGATCAGATACCAAAAGTAATCATGGAAGAACTAGGTTTGGACATCACTAGACCTTACAAAGATATTTTCTCTTTTGATTTAAGGAAGGTAAAATGTTTGGGTTTAATCAAAGATACAGTTGTGTCTCTATCTCAAATTCCATCAAAGAATCTGATCATGAATGTAGTTGTTGATGACATCCATCCAAAGTTTGGCATTTTTGTTGTCAAGATCATGGGCTGCAAAGTTGAAAGGTACTCTATAGATGGATATGTCTTATGAAACTATACCAGTGTTTGGCCAAGAAAGGAGACTGTACAGAGAAGTACTGCTGAAATACATGGTCAGTAGAAAAATAAAACCAAACAATCATCCTATTTATTATGTTGACACTGAGGTTGGTTCTTCAATTTTCTACAATGACCTGTGCTTTGACGAAGAAGAGCCAAAGACTGTTGAATTTCCTGTGGAAGGTGAGGTTGATCATCAAGCAGGGAAAATTTCAGACCAACAAAATGGAGAAAATGATGAGATGTGGAATATGAATTTTGATGGAGCTGATTTTCTCTAGAAAAGAGGGAGCTGGAGCAGGGGTTTGGATAATTCCTCCTAGAACAGGTTCAAAAAAAAATTGTTACAAATTTTCTTTTGACTACACAAATAACATGGATGAATATGAGGCATTGATTTTGGGTTTGAACACTTTGAAAGAATTGGGTGAAAAAAGAATAGTTGTACATGGGGATTATGATCTTGTCTTAAATCAGGTTAAGAGCATCTATCAATCAAAGCATCCTAGGTTAAGGGCATATAGAAATATAGATATTGAATTACTTGAAAGTTTTACAGAATACAACCTCTCAGTGATTCCAAGAGGAAAAAATGTAATTGTTGATGCATTAGCCAATTCAGCCTTTGTTTTCAAGATTCCTGTATTTCCTAACAGAAAATATGAAATTGAAGTTAAGCACATGCCAATAGTACCTGACAACATCAAGTATTGGCAGATTTTTTAGGATGACAAGCAGGTGGTAAGATTTCTCCAAATAACTGATGAATTTGTCAACTCAAATATTGATGATAAAAATTGTTGTGATCAGGAAGAGGATGCATTCATGTTCTCAAATGATCATTATTTCCAAAATCATATTATTGGTAGAGATATTGTTCAACTCAAAAATAATATCATTCCCAAGGGTTTGGTCCCATTGGAAAAATGTTTTGAGAATAATGATGTGGTAAGAAATCCCAAGGTCACTGCAAATGATGAAGACATAGAGGATTGTAACAATGGGACTTGGGAAGATCCCAAAATCATCAAACTGTCCAAGACACTCAGTCCATAAATAAAGCAAAGATATATCATCCTAATGAATCATTTCCCGGATGTATTTGCCTAGAGCTATGAGGATTAAAAGGTTTATGACACCAAGGTGATTCAACATGTAATTCCAATAAAATATGATCACAAACCTTTCAAATAGAAATTGAGAAGGATAGATCCCTTATTGATGTTGATTATTTGGGTCAGTTGTCATTGATATCAACCCTTGACGAAATTACGGTAGAGAATCTCGGTAGCACAAAGGTTTGGGTAATGGACCCAAGTTTGTTTGATGTATAATGGTATGTGTTTTAATATATTTGAAGGTAAGACTATTCTATATGGATAGTACATTTCATTCCATTTCCAGTGGTATGTGGAACATCACATAACTCCTCACAGTTAGAGAGTTATGGACATGTGAAGTTGGAGAACCCTCATGAGTCTTCTAGAAGCCTCAAAAGGTCAAAGTAGTCAAAGTGGTTGCAAAGAAGAAATTATTTAAATAATAAAGTGAAGTGATGAGTGTACTATAATTCAAGGTGGATATAAAAGAAATCGTTTAAATAATAAAGTTAATGGATAAATTACTAAGTGGACAAGTGGTTAGAAGTGGGTTAGCCCCTAAAATAAAGAAAGTGGGTTAATATGGTTAGAAGGTAACCCCCTGAGGAAGCTACATGAAAGTAATAATAAGAGGCAAGGGTCTCTCATTTTTAATCACACTTGAGAATATTGAATATCTACAAGTGACTGAGGTAACCAAAGGATATTTAATCTGAATTTCATTGGGAAGGTGAAGTAAAGAAGGCTGAAATTCAAGGGAGGACAAATTCTTTTGATGATGTTTTCTAAGGTATGTTATTTACAGGTCATCTCACCATTTTCACAATAATTTTTTTCTAGAATGATTCAGACCGTGAAATTGGGAGGCAGTTGAGGAAACATATCCTAGTAGATGTGATAAAAAATTTAGCTTGTGGGTCATTGTATTTTTGGATTTACACTCCGTGGAAAATAGGGTTTGTGGCTAGTCCTAAAACTAGTCTAAAACCAATGTTTCGGGTAAAAACGTCATAAATTATTCATAACAAATCCAAATTTAGTAAGACCGAATGTATTGGTTAGAGTATAGTCTATAGTATTTTTTGTACCATTTTCATATCCATACAACAAATATTATGTGCGGGGAACGCTCTACAAGTTCGCTCTCTAGAATAATATGCCATTTTTGCTATAAATCCTTTTTTGAGAGGTCCCAAGTAGTGAAATATGGAGGAATTGCATAAAAGACACTGAATAATATTGTGTACTATTTTCATATCTTTATTCATTACATGTACATAGTTATGATTATTTCAAGTTAGGGTTGTTGACTAATCCAAAATTAGTCATGTGAGACTAAAGTAAAGTTTGATGAAAATGCTAGTCTCTTGGTGTTAAAGTTAAGGAAGGTTTGAAGGTATGTGATCATATACACCAAGTCTATTGCAAAGTTACAAATCAGATTTGTATGATGAAATTGATTAGGGCTTTTGGTTGAGGTACATGTTGGGTACATGGTTGAGACAAGTAGTTGATGAGTTGGCACATACATGAGGTGTGTAGTTGATGATGTTGGTACATCTTGATGAGTCATAATTGATGCATGATTGGTACATACTTGTGGAGCACACTCTACAAGTTCGCTTCTAGAATATCATGCCATTTTTTATAAATAATTTTTTGAGAGGTCCCAAGTAGTGAAATATGGAGTGAATTGCATAAAAGACACTAATAATATTGTGTACTATTTTCATATCTTTATTCATTACATGTACATAGTTAAGGATTATTTCAAGTTAGGGTTGTTGACTAACCAAAATTAATAGTCACAGGAGACTAAAGTAAAGTTTGATGAAAATGCTAACTTCTTGGTGTTAAAGTTAAGGAAGGTTTGAAGGTATGTGATCATATACACCAAGTTTAATATGCAAAGTTACAAATCAGATTTGTATGATGAAATTGATTAGGGCTTTTGGTTGAGGTACAAGTTGGGTGTTATTTGCTGAGACAAGAAGGATGAGTTACACACATGAGGTGGTAGTTGGATGATGTTGGTACATCTTGATGAGTCATAATTGATGCATGATTGGCACATACTTGAGCAAATGGTTGGAGTCACTTGTTAGTAGTATTGTTGACACATGGTGTTATGGATGATGTAGCATACTTGTCTTGGTATATTATTAGAAGCACATATTGATCTTGGTGATGATTATGAGTTGTTGTGTTATGCTTGGTTGATGCACATCTTGGTGATATTGTGCATATGGTTGAGATTTTTCTTGGTGATTTATCTTAGTGAGTATATCTGATTTGGTTGAAAATAATGATGATATAGGTTGTTGTGATATGTTGTTTGGACAGGTTATTATGACAGGTTATTTGTACAGGTTTGGTGCATGGTTGATGCAACAGGTTGAGGTACAAGTTGATGTATGGTACATGTTGGCATAGGTTATTGGTACAGGTTTTTACAGGTTGTTTGGTGCAGGTTGATTGGTATAGGTTTACAACAATATATCTCATAGTGATAGTGTGATAGTGGTTCCATCATTCTACTTATATTTCAGGATGGTTGCACGGGGCAAGGACAAGTGGTTGTAGCCACCTTCTAATTGTAGCCGAAGAACATAGGGGGTTGTAGCCTCATTCTGGTTGTAGCGAGAGAATTGGGGAGTTGGAGCTTCCCTTAGGTTGTAGCCTGAGAAACTAGGGGGCTAGAGCCTCCTTCCAGTTGCAGCTGGAAAACAAAGGAAGTTGGTGCTTCCAATGAATGTAATTATTAAATACATATAAGAAAAATAATTATGTGGTTTTCTCTCACTTTGGGTTTCCACGTAAAACACTGGTGTACTGTGTTTGTGTATGATTTCTCATTTTTTCATTGTTTATTTACTCTGCAACTATTAGATGATAATTCTACATTGATATAACACTTGCATTTTATGGTTAAAAAGGATTGAGTTTCTCTATTACTGATTCACCCCCCCGCTCAGTAATCCAACAACTGCTACCATTAATTGAGAAATAGGTAAGAAAGTTGTTTGATGCTAAGATTATAATGTCTTTAAGATTCTCTAAATGGTTGGCTAATTTAGTTCCTGTCAAAAAGAAAAGTGGTGAAATCAGGTTATGTGTATACTTTTGAAATCTGAACAGAGTTTCCCTCAAAGACAATTATCATCTTCCCAAGATGGATTAAATTCTGCAGAAAGTGGTTGATCACATAAAATTTCAATGCTTGATGGCTTTTATGGATACAACCAAATCATGGTGCATCCCGATGATCAAGAGAATACAGTCTTCACAGCACCCTGGGGTACATTCATGTATGCCAAGATGCCTTTTGGTCTCATGAATGTAGGAGCAACTTTCCAAAGTGCTATGGATATATATTTTGATGATGAGAAAGATAAGTTCATTGTCATTTATTTATATGATATTGTTGTGTTTTCATATTCTAATTATAAACATCTTAAACATTTGAAAAGGGTTTTTCAGAAATGTAGGAAATTTGGCATTTCATTAAATCCCAAGAAATATAACTTTTGAATGAAATAGGGGAAACTACTTGGTCATATCATTTTGAAGAAGGAATAAAAACAGATCCTAGCAGAGTGGCTGCAATTATGAAAATTGACACACCCAGGAGCAAAAAGGAGGTATAGTCCTTTCTTGGAAGAGTAAACTTTCTGAGGAGGTTTATCCCCAATTTAGCTGAAATCATAAAGTACATTACCAACATGCTCATAAAAGGCAGTGAGATAAAGTGGACTCCATAAGTCAGGAAATCCTTTGAGGATATAAAATTAGCATCGACCAAGGCAACAGTATTGGCCAGTCCAGATTATACAAAGGATTTCATCTTGTTCTCTTTTGCATCAGAACACACCATTGTTGATGTCTTGTTGCAAAGAGATGAAAAGAATTTTGAAAGGCCCATATCCTATTACAACGGAACTCCGAGATATTCTCCATTGAAGTATGGCATCATGGAGAAACAATCATATGCACTAGTAAAATCCCTGAAAGAATTCATAATTTATATCTTACATTCTCATGTTATTGTTTATGTGCCTAGTAATTCTATGAAAGACATGTTAACTCAGTCTGATCCTGAAGGAAAAAAAGGAAAATGGATAATTGTCTTGTTAGAGTATGATAAATCCTACAAATTTGATCAAAGGTCAGGGGCTTTCTAAATTGATGACACAGTCAAATTATGATGTCTTGAGAATAAATTTTATTGATGACCTGTTAGAAAATTCAATGGAAGAGACAGTCCCACAGGTATCTTAGAAATTTCTTGAATATCCATGGTATTCTTATATTATCTATGTGTTAAGGAATTTACATCCTCCCCCTGAATGAGCAAGACAAAGGATAGATTTCTGAAGTTAAAAGTAACAAAATTTGTATTCTAGATAATTCTTTGTATTGGAAAGATCCAGGTGGGATTTTGCTAAGTTGTTTATTGGAAGGAGAAGTAAAACAGGTTATCAATAATTTCATAAAGGTGATTGTGGAGGGCACCATTACTGGAAAACCACTGTGCATAAGATACTGAGAGAAGGGTTCTATTGACCCAACATTTTTTCTGATGTGCACAAGGAGGTGTCCAGTTGTCATGAGTGTCATATTTTTTATGGCAAAAGGAAATTGCAGACCTTGCCATTAAAACCTATTTTTGTTGAAGCACCGTTTAGGAAATGGGGCCTTGACTTTATAGGAGAGATTCATCCACCATATCCATCTCAACATAGGTGTATATTGATAGCTACAGACTACTTCACCAAATGGATTGAAGCAGTTCCAACAAGGCAAGCTATCAATGCTATCATTATTCAATTTCTGGAAAGTAACATTCTGTCTAGGTTTAGTTGTCCATTCAAAATCATAATTGATAATGCAACAACGTTCAAGTCCAAGAGAATGGAAAAGTTTTGCAGTGATTATAACATATTCCTTGGTCATTCCACAGCTTATTACCCACAAGGTAATGGGTTAGATGAGTCACCCAACAAGAGCTTGATAAGAATTATTAAGAAGCTTCTACAGGAAAACAAGAAGTCTTGGCACAAGAAACTTATTTATGCATTATGGGCTGATAGGATCACTACCAAGAGGTCTATTTCTGCATCACCTTTTCATATTGTATATGACATAGATGCAGTTTTCCCTACTTCATTAGGGATACCAGTGATGAAGTTGTTGTAAGAATGGGAAGATGAACCAAATGATGCTCAAAGAAGGATAAATCAACTGATTCATGTGCAACAAATGAGAGAATGAGTTTTCAACAACTCACAACCACATCAAGACAAAATGAAAAAGGTTTTTGACAGGCATACAAAGGTTGATGATTTCAAGGTAGATGATCTGGTGTTGAAGTGGGATGCAAGAAATGAAGATAAAGGGAAGCATGGAGAGTTTGATCACCTCTGACTGGGACCATTCAAAATTGTTTCTTATCATGGGAGCAATGCTTATTTACTGCAGGAGCTGAATGGAAATATCATTGGTGGAGGACCTGTAAATGGAAGGTTTCTCAAACACTACCTTTCTTAAAAGTATTTTGGTCTTTCCATTTCATTGTAAATAACTATTTTTATTTTTTTCAAGATAGAGAAGTTTAAGTTTTTTCATCTCAACAAAATTTGAAGCCTGAAGAGAAGGCCCTAAGGTTTTTTTGCAGATTATTGGTGTGAATTGAAATAGGCAAGGCATTCATGTTTCTATTTTTTAGAAAAATTTCAGAAATTTTCAAAAATAGCCCAATGAATAAGGCTACTGGATCTATAGTTCTATGTCACCTCGCATGGAGGATGTCATCCCCAGTTGGAGCCCATGTTAGTCACCAATAAAAAACAATTATAACCTAGGGTCATAATTCTAAAATTAGCAAAGGTGCTAAATGGTTTGGAGGCATGATAATTTGACAAAAGGGTTAAAATGGCATAAAAAAATTAAATTTGGTGTAGAAATTAATAAGATCGGGCCCGAAATAATTTTGATCAAGATCCATCAAAATCAACGGCCAGGAAGCATTGTAGAGTTTGAAGTTGTGCGAGAGGTAATTGTGAAGGGTGGTCCCGCAATCCAAACCGTGGTTTCTATCAAGGAGTGTGTGTTAGCGTCGTATTGATTGTGGAATGACAAGAGGGTTGTTCCAAAACCGCCAATCCACATCTCCACAATTTGAAAAGCATAAAATGTCGATTTGACATTTTCATTTCTTATTATTTTCAAACTCAAGAACCGTTGGAACACTATCGCAACCACCATTTTATGTTGCAGCCAAACTTTGCACCACTACAATTCACTTCCAGGTATTTATCCCGTCACCATGGATCCCATAGTATTGTTAGTAGGAGAGAAATACCTTGAAAATAATGAGGAATCCCTAATTGATAGAGATGCATATGTATTTGATCCCGATATCACTATTTACCCCATTTTTTTGTCTCGAAGCAACCTCGTTGATATAAAGGGAAAGAATATTCCATTTTTAGAAGCAGTCCAGGCCTCCATTGTCCCATATGTTGTCAAGCTCTCTTTCTCGTTTCCTGAATGCGTAGGTTGGTGTGCTGAACAATATTCTCATTCAGAGAGGGTAATTTTAAATAAACAAGGGTCTCAAGGCATGTGTAGAATATATAATTTGTTATTTTGAAAGTCACTCGATATACCAGAAGCATTTTCCTTTAATTCTGAGTCATTCAACGAAGAAAAAGTGATTAGGGTTTACATAGAATGTCAGCCAGAGATCAAAAGTCAATTTCTACAACAAATCATTAAACATGAAAAAATGTCAGAGATTTTGTCCTTACCAATGAGTATCAACATGATGGTCAATTAAGTTTAGTGGGTTTGTTCCTTGTTGAGTCAGGTCCTATGTCTATATAGTGATAAATATGTTTTGGAAGTCATGCTTGGTTTTCTTTTGATTTTTTTTAAGTCAGAGTCTGGTCAATCGGTCTAGATTAATTTTGATAAATTCCTAGATGATACCATTCACAAGAAGCTAGTGAATTTCAACTCTTTGAGACATTTCAGAATATATACATATCTGTTAAATATTTTCTTAGCAAGTAACCATGGAGAAATCCCTGAAGCCACTTTTTTATCTACTGACTGTAAAAGAATCACTTTTCTCATATTCATCAACAAGGTCATGTCAAGAATCTATTCTCTAATTTTTAATACAATTTTACCCAGATTTTTGGAGGACATGAAGATTCATCTGCAGCCAAATCCAGAAAATAGAGTAGGAGACTGGGTACTTATGCATTCAACAATGATCTAGGTGTATGGTTTTCAAGAGTCTTTGTTGTCCCTTGACCAAGTTTTGAGAAAACTTTGGTAAGTTTTGGCCCACTTTTGGACTTCAACACATTGGTCGAAGAAGGAGTGCCAAGGAAGAGATGAGATCATGGATCTCACTGACTTTGAGGGTTATGTGGACCCATTAAAGGGTCCTCTAGGGTTTTGTAATGGGTTTATGGGATATCGGCCCATGGGTTTTCCCATGTGTAGGCCTTATTGTAAGGGTTTGTAAGATATAAATAAAGAAGATTGTATTGTAAAAGTAGATAGCGAAGTGAATATAGTTCTCTATGAACAGAGTGCTTTGTGCAAATGCATGTATGTGTGGGACTATGATTTTGTAGAAGGTGCAAATGTTGTGATCTGGATACGTGTATTTAACCTAGTTTTGGAAGGAGGATCTAGTGCTCAGAGCACAGATCTCATGCCTGGTGTGAAGCTTGACTCTGTGTCTTAGTGCACAGAAGTGAATGAATGTAAGATTTGGAAAATAATAAAGAGGAAAAGTGGTTTGTGGACGTAGCCCCACCATGGGGTGAACCTCGTATATCTGGAGACTCGTGGTTTTCTTTGTGCAATGTTATATTTGTTATGTTTTTCTTAGTGCTTAGATTAGATGTGTAATGGATATGTATGTGTTTCTTAAATGCTTTGCTTATGTTAAAATGCTAGATCTAATCCACAGTGCAAAGTGTTTAAGGTGCATAATATTTTTTTGTTACTACGCTAGATGTATCTTTCATTATGTTATGTGATGCTAAGAGGATTAATGAACTAATCCATGCCATTTCCTAAACATTAACAGAATACTCTGTGAAGTGTTATTATCACATATTTGTGTCCCATCTTGGTTACAAACACATGTGTCCTGTAACCCCCCCTTGATTCTACCTCAGGTGAGACTTCACCTACTTTGCAGGTGTTGCCAAAAGGATCGGTAGTCTAGGTTTTGTTGGTGTGATGTTAAGCGTTGAACCCTGGGTCTACCCGTCTACCAAAAAATGGTTTTGTTGTCGAGACCTGAAACTGTGATTGTTGGGAATTGAAGTAAAGAAAACGAGAAGCTTTGTGTGTAGATATGTTGTTGAAGTGTCTAGTACTCTACTTGACTTGTGAATCTTTGTGCCTATAGAGTAATATTATCTTAAGAAAAGAGGTAATATCCTAAAGAAGCAAGCTTTGTGCTTTGGTAAGAGAAAGATGAGTGAATTTTTTTGTGTTGAAAGCATGAATTTAAGTACGTTTAATAGATTATGTCCTAGTCTTAAGGCTAGGGCGTAGTTGAAAGAAAAAGTTGATTTGAGTAAATTTAATGGAAATTAATAAAGATATGTTATTCCTATGCATAGAAAGAGTTTTTTCACTAATAAGTGGATGCAAAAACCTAGAAAGAATTTTTGCAGATTGCAGGTCCAACACTATGATCCTAGGGGAAGTGCGCAGTACATAAATGGTTGGGAAACATTTAAAAGAAAAAGAGGATTGACATTGTGTTATAATTGTAGAAGGTTGGGATATCTTTGTAAGGAATGTCCTGAGGTAGGCCCTATTTGTCTTTTTTGTAAGGTTATTGGTCATGAGGTTGAGGATTGTCCAAGGATTATTGCTAAAGTTGAAGGAATGAACATGAGAAAAGAAAAATATGAAGAAATTCAAGAGACTAAGGGCATGATAGAGAGTCATAAAGAAAAAGGATCAAAGAAAGTTTAGACTACGATATTACAACTAAAAGAAATGATGGATGTTCACAAAGATGTCAGTTTACCAGAAAGCCTGAAATAAAAACAACGCATAAGTGCAAGAATAGAAGACTTCGACATCGATTGTGTCTTGGATGAAGAAACACAAGTAAATATTATGACAGAAGAAACTTGGAAAATTTTGGGAAATCCTACTGTGGTACCTTCATTAGGAAGGATAGGCTTGTTTAAGGGTAAGATGATAACCCTATGTGGAAGAGTTACTAATGTACCTATGATTGTTCATGGAACATTGACTGAAGAAGAATTTGAAGTCATTCGGTTTGTTGGGGACAACGCCCCTTTCCCACTTTTATTAGGTAAGACTTGGATTGAGAAGGATCAGATCAGAAGGAAAGCATAGGAAGAAGCTACAGAAAAATAAAAATCAAGAAATAAGGGATTTCATAGCTAGGAAAATAGATCGACTAATAGAAGAATGAGAAGATAAGTCGAAGCAATAGAACAATGTAACAATGCAAGAGGAACAAAAAGTAAGAGAATTAGCTACCAAGGATGAAAGAATGAAAGAAGGATTGAAGGACCTATCTATCCAATAAAGAAGTATGTCCACTCAGGAAGTGTTAATAAAATGGATATTAACTTCAGAATCTTTTAGGGCACCTCAACAGTACAAAGCCACTACGCTAGGGGAAGATAAGAATAAAAATGGAAAGAGGTTTCTAGAAACAGTTAGAGATACTCAGATAACAGGAAAAAAGACAAGGAAGCTCAATAAAAAAAAAACTAAGTTGGAAAATCTATAAGAAGCTACAAAGACTAGATGGAAGACTTCGCAGACTGGAACCTCGCAGGAGGCAGGTTCCCAAGTTTTGAACCTCGCTGGAATAGTAGGTCCGTGCAGAATTGCACTTCGCCCTGGCGAAGTTATATGACCATTGGAGGCACCCCGGCCATTAGAATAATGCTCTGGAATAGTTATAAAACACATTTATGGGCTTATGGACCGCTTTTGGGACATTGAGACTGCGCCATAATGGATAGATTTGCATTGAAGGAAGCATTTCCTGGCCATTGGAAGATCCTTTACGATACCCCTCTTATTTAACTCATCGGTCCCTGCATCGAGACCACTTTTTTATACCCGTGATTGACTGAGCTAAGAAGATAATTGTCCAAGTGTCGAGCTATGCTATGTGAGATTAGACCCTACTTGTCCATTTGTCTACCCCACCTGTTCGTTTGCCTACCCCGCCTATTTGTTAAAATCTAGAATGTTAGGCGAGCCTAGTGAATTGGAGAAGTCTGTTGAGGAAGTCCTTAAGAAGCTAATGGCCATTAAACCGATATCTGAAGGTATTCAAGCGTCGTCGACTAGGGGACTACAGGCTTCCCCTTCAAGTGGACACCGTTCCGACTGTGTCAACCCCGTAACTGAGTAGTGAAGTAAGCACCACGATGATCTGGCTAATGTGAAGCAGATATCGTCGATCCTACCCGAATATATTCCACCTTTGGTTGGCGTTGTTAACCATGACAACATCCCTCACGACTTTGAGTACTCTATTTTTACTTCGTACATTTCGAAAGGAATTCACATAGTCGGGAGTCAGTTAGGACAGATCTCGTTATTGAATAACATCGACTTCAATTTAGGAGACCGAAAGAACTATTCCATGTTGTCTCCTCACCGCTATCTCAAGAAGACAACTGGGAAGAATCCTTGCCTCATCTCACATCCATGGATTAAGGGGTTGGCGTAGTCCACCGTGCTGAATGTGATGAATATCCTGCATTTTGGCTGCCACCAGGAGGTTAACCCTTGCATTAAACTCCTCCTGTCGTGCTATCATGGAGGATATTTGTGGCTCGACAGAAGGATTACTGTGGATCTGACGTTGATCCACCGTATCACAAGCTTAAGTGTGAAGGGTCCTGACCCTCAACAGTTTTATCCAGGGAAGGCCTTGGACCGTTCCCTGGCGCAACGCATCAAGGAATATTACAGAGAGGTAGAGAAAGGAAAGCGAGGTTACAAGGTGGCCTCTAAATAGGATGGAACAGTGCACCTTTCTTTCCAACTCCTAGCTGGAAATCTCATGAGGAAGAACCGCCCCACACAGGTCAGCAGGTTCGTGGTGGACCTCGTAGGAAAATGTGTGGAGGGCATGCAAATGAACTAGGCAAACTACCTCGTCAGTGAGCTAGAGAAGGATTGTCGTGAAGCCCAGGATTTTGGATATTAATTCCATTATAGTTGGTTGATCATTTTGATTGCATTTGTCACTTGGAAAATGCCTGAAGGAGCCACTTTTCCAGAGATCGAACCCTCGAAGCCATTGGTTGCTCGGTTTTCCACCCTGTGGTATACCAACGACATTATGAAGCAATGGAAATATAATTTTGTGTTTCATGGATATTACCAGTAGTTAAAGGTCACCATCGAATCATTTCCAAACATGACACCGTGCACCCTACACTAGTACCAACCAATAGAAAATGTATCCGTTAATCCTCATTTCATCTACATCACCATGCCCAAAGATGAGAACTAGGAAGAATTGCAGTCATACTACAAACTGGCAGATGAAGATATGGAGAAGATTACAAAGGAGTGGCCGGAGGAATTTCTTGTACTTGTCACTGATGCAGAATTATTCGACACTGATACCATAGGAAGACCCATAGTTACCCAAGTTGAAAATGTCAGAAAATCCAGTGGGATGATGAAGAAGAAAAAGCAGGATGAAGTCCAGGATATAGAGAGTGATGAAGAGGACAATGCTTCTGAAGGTAACGGGTCTGGCTTTCCAGGAGGGGGAGAAGATGAAGCAGAAGGACATGGAGGAGGATATGAAAGAGAAGAAGAGAAAGGGGGAGGCGAATCTACACCGCCTGAAGATCCCCCTACTGGGATAGTAACACCGCAAAAGAGGAAGGTTTCTCCAAGGAAACATTCAGGCGGGTAGAAGACATGCCCTAACAAGCCCCAGTTGGAGGCCACTCTCATCGAGGACGACATCATTCTGGTCCGTGGAGATATGGAGGATGCTTCCAAAGAAATCTTGTAGAGATACAGAGAGAAGCAAGAGGATTTATACAGAAGGATTGAGAGGGAATTGAAAGAAGTGCAACAAGTTGTCTTCTTGGTCTGCGTAGTACCTATTGTGTCATCTGCACCTTCCTCATCATAGACTACAGAATTGGGGGATGAACCAACCCAATTGAGAAGGATTGTGGATGCAATAGAAGATCGGTTCCTGAGAGCGCTGGAAGAGAAGGAGAAGACTATAGAAGCCCTAAAAAGGGAGAAAGACAAAGTCTTAGCACAATTATGAGCAATGCAGGACAGTGTAGAAGCCTAGGAAAGAGAGAAAGTAGAGCTTCAAGAGAAGCTTCAGGAGGGAAAATCCCAGCTACAAAGGGAAAAAGAGCAGTTGCTCGTAGAGCGATCCATGTTCAAAGAACTGGTAAGTAAATCATGTCGCTCTGTGCCAGTCTTGGCACAGGAGGAGAAAGAGTTAGTCAAATCTCAAATAGTGAAGCTCACAGAGATAATCCAACAACTTCAAGATAGGATAACATAATTGGAGGCCCAAACGATACCGAGCACCCCACAGGAGGTGCGTGACCAGAGGGAAGAGACCGCCAAAAACATAGTAGCAAAAATAAGAGCCCTCACCTCAGAATGTAAACAATTAAGTGATAAAAGCATCGAGACATGTGAATGGCTCTCCGAGGATCCATAACTAACGAAGCTAGAAGCAAAGTTAGAGGAGGTGCAACAACAAGCATTTTTTTGCAAGCGTAAATGAAGTCGCTTACCGCAGTAGAAAGAATGAAGATATCCCAGGAGCAGCGCATAGTATAGCAGCAGATCACTTCCCTCCAGGGTAAAGTAATGGAAGTAACACAGAAGACACAACCTATGTAGGATGAAGTCTGCAAGGTGATCAAAGATATTGATGGACAGGGCTCACAATCGGATCAAGTCGTCGTAGCAATAGAACAACGCCTGGAAGGGCCTGTTATAGAGCATATGATCCAGGAGCCCGTTGTGCAGGAGTCTCAGGCGAAGCAACAAGTTGAGGCAGCTCAAGTTAAGATAGAGACTTTCTAAGAAACATTCTCTACACCTGAGTGACTCAGGACGAGTCACAGGTGAGTGTTGGGGGCCTGTTGGCCCTCGACCAAGTTTTAAGGAAACTTTGGTCAGTTTTGGTTCACTTTTGGACTTCAACACATTGGTCGAAGAAGGAGCACCCAGGTGTAGCTGAGATCATGGATCTCACCAACTTTGAGGGTTATGTGGACCCATTAAAGGGTCCTCTAGGGTTTTGTAACGGGTTTATTGGATATTGACCCATGGGGTTTTCCCATGTTTAGGCCTTATTGTAAGGGTTTTTAATATATAAATAAATAAGATTGTATTATAAAAGTATCTAGCAAAGTGAATATAGTTCTGTGTTAACAGAGTGCTTTGTTCAAAGGCATGTATGTGTGGGACTATGATTTTGTAGAAGGTGCAAATGATGTGATCTGGCTACGTGTATTTGACCTAGTTTTGGAAGGAGGATCTGGTGCTCAGTGCGCAGATATCATGTTTAGTGTGAAGCTTGACTCTGTGCCTTAGTGCACAGGAGTGAATGAATGTAATATTTAGTGAATAATAAAGAGGTGAAGTGGTTTGTGGACGTAGCCCCAACCTGGGGTGAACCACATATATCTAGAGTCTCATGGTTTTCTTTGTGAAATGTTATCTATGTTATGTTTTTCTTAGTGATTAGATTATATGTGTAATGGATATGTATGTGTTGCTTAAATGCTTTTCTTATATTAAAATGCTAGATCTGATCCACAGTGCTAAGTACTAAGTGTTTAAGGTGAATAATATTTTGTTGTTACTATGCTAGATCTATCTTTGATTATGTTCTGCAATGTTAATAGGATTAATGAACTAATGCATGTCACTTCCTAAGCATTAACAGAATACTCTTCGAAGTGTTATTATCACAGATCTTTGTCCCATCTTGGTTACAGACATCTGTGTCTTGTAACCCCCCCTTTCTTCTACCTCGGCTGAGACTTCGCCTGCTTCGCATGTGTTGCCGAAAGGGCCGGTAGTCGGGGTTGTTTTGGTGTGTTGTTAAGAATTGAACCCTGGGTCTTCCCTTGTGCCAATAGTCTCCTTACTTGTTACCTATTTTCCTAACTCCCATTATTTTTTCTCTTGATTTCATCAGGCAGAGAATCATTTCTGAGACAGGGAACTTCATCAAATTGCACAGAGCCTCTAACATTAAATTCCCCTTTGTTATTGTTCCTTTCGTTGTTAAGTACAGATCATGTTTATCACAGGTTAAGGAAAAAATCAAAGATTTTGGTTCTTCATAAATACAAGGAAAAAAATATGATCCACATCATATTATATCCAAGAGAGGGCAGATGAATAAAAATGCACCTTATGAACATGAGAATGTTGAAGGCTTGGATAAACTAGTTAATCTGGAAGTGTGTATTGATGTGGAAGCACCATTGCAACAAGTACAAACACAACAAGCTCCTTAAAAGTTGGTGATTAAAATTCCTAAGGCTAGTGTGTACAACAAAAGAAACATTTCAGAGACTATGGATATTGATGTTTAACAAACTTCTAAAAAGAAAATGAAAATTATTCAGCCAAAGAAGATTGTAGATTTGGAAGATGAAGGACCTAGAGATCAAGTGAATTTGAACACTGTGGAAAGTGGTACCAATATTGTAGAAATTGAGGAAATAATTAAGATTGAAATTGAAGGCAGCTCAAGAGCCTTTCACAGTCAAAAATATTATTTTGATAAAGCACCTAATACAACCTATTAGTCCAGAGAAGACCTATCAAAATAATATGCTGAAAAGAGAAATGTGGATTTTTTTGAAATACGTGATTTGTTTCATGAAGTGGAAAAAATTTCTCAACAAAAAGATTCCTTGTTTGTTGTGAGGGATATTGAAAGTAAAACTTTTAATATTATAGTTGCAGAGGAAGATAAAGTGTCTTAGATTAAAATTAAATATGACAATATAAGTGCCCCTGTCAAAGTGAAATTCCACAAGCAGACCAATGATTTGTTGTATTCTAATTATTTGAGTTTAAATTTGAAAACTTCAAAGATGACATCCTTAGCTGCAAAATTAGAAGGACAACTAAGACAAGAAAAGGTAGCCAACAAAGCTTGTCAAACTCAAATTAAAAGGATTGAGTTTGAAGGTTCTCAAGGTGTGAAGTCTTTATTGGATGAAAAAGATAAAATAATTTAGATTTTGAATAAAAAGTCGAAGATGCCTGCTACAAAACACCCATAGACAACATAATTGGTAGCTTTAGAGCAGGGAAAAGAAACATTTCGAAAAGAAGCATTAGATTATAAGGCTAAGATTTTGCAGCTGGAAAAGGAAAAGATGGAATGGTCTCAAGAATTGGATCAACCATTAAAGACATTGTTCAGGCTATGTCACAAGTAAGTTTGAAAGAGGGAGATATCAAATGGTTAAAGGAAAACATGGAGAAATTGAAGCAGGAAGTGCGCACAAAGGATGAAAAGATATCCCAAGTTCGAAAGGAAAAGGTAGTCTTGCATGAGAATATTAATAAATTTAATTCAAGATTGAGAGGTAAAGGTCTGTTGCAAGGAGCTAAACATCTCATATGGGAATCTATAGCTGTTGAGGATGCAAAATTTAGATCATGTTTGAATGTATTAAGTGATAAATATAATATTGCAATCACAGCCATGCATAGATGCACTGTTGTTAATGAGACTTTATCCAAAAAGCCATCTGAATGAGCACAAAATGCCATTAATCTTCTCAATTCAGTTCCTCCTGCATATCTTCAGACCATTGGGGTAAAAGACAAGACTGCATTGATTATCTGGGCCAGAAGGATTATTGTAAAACATGATCTTTTGAAATCAGTTTTAAATAAAGCAATACAGATGGAACAAAGGGTGAAAATTTTCAAGAATTTATTTGAAGAATTGTTCATAAAGGGCCTTCCATCATTCTGGGATGGTAAAGGTAAGTTGCAGGATCAAGAAGAATATAATGCACTCTTGACTCAATCAAGGATGGACCACTCCAAATCTGAAACCCTGGAGGAGGGTTTGAAAGGGGCTACCTTAGTTGATAAACTGAGTACATATTTTGAAATTTTAAATCAGTTTAAGATAGTCAAACTTGGTATACCTGTCATGTCTTATGCCACTTGTATTGACTTGTAAATTTTAATGAAGGAAATGACAGATTATGAGATTCCTTCTGAATTGCAATGGAAGGAAATAGTCAGATTGGGTAAGACCAAATGTAATTTCCCAGGACCGAGTAAATGGTTTCCAGTTGTCGACCAAAAGGAAACAAATCAAATGAAGATACAATTGAAGTCAAAGGACGAAGATAAAGGACCAACCTACAAAAATATCCACAAATCCCAGATTTTGTGAACTGAAATTTTCTATTTTTAGTGTAATCAGTTCAAACCGAATGGAATCAAATTATTGTATAAATATGGTAGTTTTTTATGTATTCGAGGTTGGCAAAAGCACAAAGGACAAATTGTATTGATCATTGTAACGATTTTTGAATTTGAATGAATACAAGTGGAGATGTCCAGAGTTTTTTCATACCAAAGATTCATGTGGTGATGACCTAAAGTATGTACTCCCTTTCATGTATGTTTTTCTAGTTTGCTATCTCTTAATCTACAACCTTTCATATGTTTAAAATTTGATTTTAATGGGTTTGAAATTCATCTAAATCGTGTTTTATATCTAATAAATTTTGATTTTTTTTTTCTTTACTAACTCATCATAATTCATCTCTTACGGTGCTATGATTGATGTTATATGTTTTCCTCTATCTTCCATCTCATTACAACAAATTAAAAGATTTAAATTTCATCACCTATCTTGCATTTGCTTCCTTGAGAACTCTACCTACCAAACATTGTTTCAATTGTTTTTAGAGTTGACTCCATTTCCCAACAGGTTCCTTTTCTTCTTGCTAACAAACCTCATAAATATTTTCATGAAATCAAAACCTAGCCATTAAACCTTCTTAGAAGATCCATCTTCCAAGAGACCATGTGACAAGAGATATCCCTCTCTGAACTAAAAAGGCTAGTTTCAGTTCTGAAGTGGTTTTGTGGTTACTTTTGTAAGTTCTCCCCTTATCCTAGGCAATTTACTTAGTTCTAATAGGAACGACCAAGTAACGCACTTGGTGTGTGCATGTGTGGAAATAGCGAAGTAGGAATATTACCAGACTCATGTGCAAAAGGAGATGAATGTGAAAGTGGTTGAGTCGAGGTTACCTGGGTCAACGAGATGAATTCCCAAGTCCTTCAGTAAAACCAAATGATGATGGGTTCTTGCCAAAATATGGTGTAGTGGTGGAACCAAGCAATAATTGATAAGAAGAATAAGAATCAATGTATCTCTTGGATGGTGGATCAAAGAGTGGTTCGCCAAGTGTATAAGTAAGTGAAGGATTCACAAAATATGAAAAGATTTCCATGAAGGCTAGATCTAGTTCTTCAACCTGATCACCACTCTCAAGAGTGACGCCCTCAGTTTCAGAAGTGTGATCCATGATCATAGCTTCATAAGAAATATTATGTTGAGGTTCCTGAGTGTTAGGTTCCATACTGTGAAATATTCGATCCTAAGGCCGACTACGAAAGTCAAAGAAACACACTCCTACAAAAACTAAAATCAATCAACCAAGAAAACGTAAGCTCAATGATCTTCCAAAGATGAGATATCAAACCACCAGCGAAGAAATGATAAGCAATTACCCCGACCTCCACATAATATCCTTCTCAGTGCAAGCAACCCTCGCTTTCACGGGATCACCCTCTAAGGGTACTGAGAGTGTGATACGATGTCTACCCCATGTACCTTGGGAATCCCCCCACAATCACCTCTATAGGTACACAGGAAAGGCCACTAAGGTTACCAAATCTCATTCATCCTCCGGGCGGGTATAGTCAACATTCGGGACCGAACATATGGGCAAGATATCAAAGTTTGAATCTCGTCAAGAGAACTAAAGACAAGTGGACTGGTAGGACTCCAAAGGACCCCGAATGAATTTGGAGTTCACGAAGAACCGATACCAAATGAAACTATTGATTTCTCAAGAATAACCCCCAATAAATGATCTTTCTGCTACAAATGGTTAAGTTTTGGAGGGGTAATCTCCACTTCTCTCCCACATGTGACTTTGTTTTTAACATTTGTGTGAGAGGGGGTTCCTAGCTATGCTTATATGAAAGTTGGATTTATATGCTCTTTAGTGATCTACAGTCTGTTTAGTAGTCTTGGATAATTTACTCACTTTCCCTAGTCCAAAGACCCTAATCCTATGCTATTGTTGGTGTGCTAAAACCAAAAAAATGATCTAGTTGGTTTTATTAGCGCATGGTTGATTTTAAATGGATTTTAACTCAAAGGGTTCACAAAGATGAAACTCATGATGTGAGACAGACTCGACTCCAAAAGAATGCAAAATAATGGTATGCAGTCCTTTCTTTCGATGAATTCCATGTAGGGGAAGGAGAAGAGTTCTATTTTTCTTAACACAAGAAAACACTCCAAATGATGCAACTTTCAATTTTTATGATCAATATTATCCCAAACTACCAAGAAAATGTTTTTGAAAACTGAAATGCACATGCAAAACTATCTCTTTTTACAAACATAAACCAAAAGAAACTTCCTAATGAATGCAAAATTTCTTCATTGATATCTATGCTTGATACAGAGAACTACGAAGAAAAAAATCAATCAAACAAAGAACACTCAAAGTGATGAGAAATGAAAGACAACAAGTAGGGGATAACCTGTTCGATCAAGAACTCAAATATGCAAAAGAGAAATAATACAAAAACTCATGAAAAACCTCAGGCAATGAGTAGAAAGAAACTGAAATCAAGTTCGGTTGTGGTAAGCATAAGAGTCCTAATCATCCAGAAAGGTGAGATGTTTCAATGAAGAAAATAAGTCTCAATACCAAGAAACCTTTGCAAATCCTAGTTTATGAACAATCCTACACAACCAAGCAATCTGAAATATTTGTGAGATGAAGATCAGACAAACTCAAAGGCAGGAAGAACCAAGGGATCATGTTAACCCTAGGGGATCACAACTAGGAGAATATTTGCAAACTCAAGCGAGAAACATAAATGAATGATGACTTTCAAACTATCAGTAAAATAAATTCAAATATAATCAAGGGTTTCTGAGCAAAAATCCCCTCATAATCAGACTAAAAAAAGCAAGCAAAAAGGAGGTAAAACGAAGGGAATGGCACCTATGTTCTAAAGTAGACAGGGCACCAATTAAGGGAATGGCGCTCTATAGGAATATCTAAGGATTGTCGTTCATGATTCAAAATCATGTTTAAGTTGGAAACATGTGCGGTGGGAGGATTAGGAAAAGGGAAAAACCCCATGAGAGAGGATTCCTTAAGAAGACCTACACCTACACTCTCAAAACCATTTTGTCCTAGAAAAGGGACATTATTCATTACAACATTGTTGAGATCTGGAGTTGTATACTCAAGTTGGTCAACAGTGATAATTTTTCCTTGATGGGGAAATTGTAAGATACAAAACACCGAATATGTGATGTCAATCATCACATAGAACCAACTATGACCAAGTAACAAAATACAATCCAGGGGCGCGTCAACCATTTCGATATCGATCAAAACGGTCTTACCCTTCAACATCATAGAGAAATATTGCAAGATTCCATGAGGTTGGAAACCACGTCCATCAAACACTTTCAAGGTGGTAGGGGATTGGGTTAGTGTAGGATAAGCAAGGGCTCTCCAACAAGGCAAAGACATGACACAGGTGGAGGCTCCCTCATCCAAAAATGTGTGATGGCTATTATTTCCACTAACCAAAACTTGAATTTGGAATGCTAAGTGGTGGGAGACCCTCTCCTTAAAGTTATCTAGATTAAACGTAATCAAGTTTGACTCCTCTAGATCCATATCTTCAATGGCTAACAACAGGTTTCTACGTTGACTTGGATAGTGTTGTAGAACTTCGAGGGTGGAAATAGCACAAGGTGCTTGTGAAAAATCTTCAACGATGTTGTAGTTTTGGGAAGCACATGCATTAGGACTAAATGTCACTTTTCGAATTACACTCTTGGGCAGGCACAACACTGCATCAGAAATCAACTTCTCAATCTGAAAAGGATTGGAAGATGGAGGAGGAGTGGAACTAGAGGTCTGATTGGCATCCTTCCCTTTAGTTTGATCACTTGGAGGAGTGTCATAGGTATTTGGATGAGTTGTGATATTAATCGTCTTAAACATGTACACATTAGAGGCACTTGTGGAAGCATCCCCATGGTGGGAATGACCTACATTGCCCCCTTGCAGAGGAGCAGGATTTTGCGCAACCAAATGTTGTTTCTGAACCAGTTAGGAGGTATCCTTTAGGTATTTAGCGATAGCCTCGTGATGAGGGAAATATTTCATGTAGTGGTCTTCCTCACAAATCATACAAGGAGAATTAGGTTTCCTAGTCGGTTGATTATCTATAGTCTTAGGATTATCCTGCTCATTAGAAGGTTTCTTGGATTTACCCTTGTTTTTATTATTACCTCCTGGTTGCGAAGATGAAGTGGATTGTATTTCATTCACCTCGAAGGTTTGAGCAGGAGCAGAAGTAGTTATGGTGTTTGGAACATAAATAGGTTCTGGAGCAGGTCTGGATGGATCGTTCGATGGACAAGGAGAGTGAGGGATCAGATCGTAAAGTGTGTTGAACTGTGAGTAAACAAATTCCAAATATTGTGCATGGCTGATAGCCTGCTCCTTGGTAACTAAATTTCCCATAGCAACATTGTGGGCCATGGGAGGTGTTGAGCGCTCAACACACCCTAAAACGCCTTATGAAATTCTATCACTTTTTGGGTACCACTTCTTTTCTTTTACTGTATAAATTGAGTTCACTTTGGGGGATGGTTTATTTTATTTTTTGTTTTCATGACTCTTATCAATCAAGTCAGTTTTTTTTTAACTTGTTAAATGAAACCTAGTGTCTAAAAGAACTTTACATCTGAACTAGGAATCTGTAGTTAACATTGCGATTGAAGTGCTTATGTTCGATGTCGGAAAAATTCAAGCAGGTGAAGTGGTCGCACAGTTACATTAATTTTCAATTGTTGATGCATCATCGGCTTCAATAGAAGGTGGAGTTAGTTTGCATAATTTATTCTCCACGAAAATTCAGGAGATAGTTGATCCCCATCGACATCGCCAAAGTACGAGAGGGATAGACATTGACAAAATCCATAAAGAAACCATCGATAGCCTATGACCGATGCGCTTTCTCGGGGTCGGGGAAAATCTAAAAAGATTAAAAAAAATGTTTTTTTATGCGTTAAAGAAACCACCGATCATCGATCCCCGATACACTTTCGGTATTGGGAAATTTTTGAGAGAGTTGATCCGGGAGAAATTGGGTAGGTTTATCGTCGATCCTTGATAATTTTTAGCGTCGACAATATAGGATCGGGTTTTATAATGTGTAGCTTAAGGAAAGTCTCGATTTCGATTAACACAAGTAAATGAAGACGTCGGTCTCGAGTGCCACATGTCTTTATCACGTAAGGGAGTCGTACGACCTAGTTTCGTCTCGACTCATCTTAAGGTTTCCTTTGTCCTAGTCACACCTCCTAGTCATCTTTTCCACGTCATCTCTGTATGGAAATATTTATCGGCGTCAAAGATTTTGCAAGAATATATCAACGAAAAGCGTTCGAAGCAGAACCCCCACCCCTGACTCACCAGCTGGACTAATGAAATGATGGGATGTTTTTGACACAAGATACGATTGGATTGTGACATTTAAGAGACAAGTTAATGCTTCATCCCGCATTTGGTGCTACCTCGTGCATCGATTGAACAAAAAATATTTGAAATCGTCGATAGGCCACGTTACAACCCGCACCCATGCCATCAACCCACGATCGAATTTAATTTTAAAACGTCTTTGAATATCTGGCGGTGGATTTAATAGAATTACACTCATAACCTAAATTGAATGGCTGATGAGACAAGGTAAGTTCATCCATGTTAAATCTCTAGAACGGTTTTGAACAATTTTATTTTGTGCACAAGTTCAAATTCCATAGCATCCGAAGAAGCAAATCAAGCGTCTCAAGGTTGTGATGATTCTCAGATTATCAAGACCAGTTTAAACAAGTAAAAAATGTATGTATTCAAGTTTGTCAATTTGGAGGTCATGATTTTCTCTATATACATCTTATTTCTTGCACAGTCTCTAACTATTTTCTAAGCTGCAAGGAAAATGCCTCCGAGAAAGCTAACCACCAGATGCTCGTCGAGAGAACCCAAGCTAAAGGAAGCATAAATAGGTGAAGGTTTGTTATAACCCTAATTTGTACCAAACATGCTTACCTGGCATCAGGCCATCTCATACTCCTTCTTTTCCAAGCCACTACTAAAAATCTCTTCTAAAAAACTCCATTTTTAAAGGCCCACGCACCCTGCTCCACTACAGCCCGCATGTATCTATAGTGTCCACGCTATTTGACCCACTACAGCCCGCGTGGACCTTCAGAAGCACGAAAAAAGGAAAGTTTCTAACATAACACACATCTTTGGGCAAGTTAACTAAACCTTTCGGCCATGCATGGCCGGTCATTTGACCAAATACCTAGCTCCTTCTAGCCTATAAAAGAAGGGGTAGGGGTCCCATTTTAAAGGAGGAAAAAGATAGTAAAGAAACTCTACCCGAATTTGTATTCCCCTTTGCCCAAGATTCTGCAACCATTTTGTGATTTCAACGAAGAAGAGAAGCAAGTGTGTTAGCAGTTGGTGCAAAGTAAAAGAGGAGACCAGGACCAAATTCATGGAGCAGTGGTTGGCTTCATCATTGTAAGTTGCATTAGTGAAGTTAATAATAAAGAAGTACTTTTCCCGTCCCACCATATGAGGTTTTCATTTTTTAGTGCATACATGTTGATTAAATCTCTAACCCATTAATCTGTAGATCAAATGCATGTGGAGTTATGTGTTTTTCTTTTGTGAATGCAGGTCAACCTTGGGAGGAGAGTTGCAGTCAAAGAGCGGCCAAGCGTGAAGAGGGATCGATATCAAAACGTCAGAAATAAGGTATGTTCACTTGATCTTCTTAACTGTGTATTTGCTTAAGATTAATGGGGATTAGGTCTGGGATGATGGTAAAAAGTAGGAATCTTTGGGTCTTTTCCTCATGCATGATTAAAACCCTAAGTGCTAATCCATAGGGGGATTTCCCACCACAACAGAATTGGTGACCGGACTGGGTATCTCTCGTGTTTTCTGGGGATACTTTTTGGTAGTTTTAAATTGGTTTCATCACCTTTTTTTCTGAGTTTCTGCAAGACTCTGAACTAGTAGGGATTTTGGTCTTCCATACCAGTACTCCCTACTTTCTTTGCTTGGCTGCATTTTCTTTTCGGGATTCATAAAGGTACACACGGCCTGTATAAGGCCTGCATGTGTGTACACGCTCCCTACCTTCACACAACCAACGTGCATACACCTGCTGGTGAAGTGCTAGCTGTGTGTCTGAGAACCCAGGAAATCCTTCTCAGGAAGAGGCAGTCATCCTCTCCCCTATAGAAGTGATCCTTCTCAGGGATCCTCTGGGTCCTTCTAGGTCTTTGTTTAAACAGTCCATAGTCAGGCAAAAACCTCAAATCATCTTTTTCCTTGCATCTTTTTTTGTCAAAGTAAGTTTCTATGTCTTCAATGGATTCTGGTTCTCAATACCAGTACTCCCTACCTGAGCTTAGCTGCTTGTATTTCTTCTTTTGAGGAGAAATAGAGGCACACGCGGCTTGTAGTGGGCCTACACGCGTGCATACGCATCCTATCTTTGGGTAGCCCGTGTGCATACACTGGCTGTTGAAGTGACAGTCGTGTGTCTGTCTAGAAACTTTTGAGGAGGCAGTCATCCTCTTCCCTGTCAAGTTTTTACTTCCCAGGTTTTTATTGTTTCTTTCGGGTCTCTGTCATAGGAAGTTTTAGCCTAGTTTGTATTCCATCATAGCTTGCTTTTTCATTTAAAAGATTTTTTGTGTTTCCTAGATTTTTTAACTTATTTTTAGCTTGAAATTTTAAGAAAAATGAGTTGCATTTATAAAAAATAAAAAAATCCCCCTCATGGCAGGCCATGAATCGTGCATCCATCAGTTTATTTTAGGATCTTTTGTTATTTCTGCTTTGATTGGAAGAAAATATAAACAAAACTTAGTTTGTTAGATCTCTTTCTTTCCTGGCATTTTCTTTGCATTTGTTATTTAAAAAAGAAAAATAAATTAGCATAGCATTGTGTTTTATTCTAATTTTAAAAGCATTTCAAAAAAAAAAAATAAGAAATATAATCATTCTTTGCCAGTGTTCATTAAGTTTCATCATTTTTCACAAAGAGTCTTAACAACATCAGTTGCACTACCGTACCCATTTTTAGTAAATCAAGCCTTAAAAAGAACGCTAATTAAAAATTACTAGACTTTATGTTTGTAGGGTCCATCAACTAGATTAGGCTAGAGCCTTGATTTAAGTTGGAGAGGAAACTCTTCAAGGCTATAAAAAAAACATACGAGTCTGTGCTAAGGAGTGTAGAAGTCTAGTATCGTGAAATTTATCTGAGACCCCCCTCTAACATAGGGGCTAAACACGAGGTCGTGTGCGGAAAGATAGCAGAGATAACCCCTCCAAAGCCGAACCAATCCTAGTGGAGAACACATATAGAGGGCTTGTCTTGGGATTCCGTCGATTGCCTTGGCAAGTTTCGGGCTTGATACCCTGCTAATTGTGGTCTACCCGACTGTCGATTGTACCTGCCTGGTGACTATTCACGTGCTGGCAACCTAGTTGCCTATCTTTCTAGTGACATACACAAGTGACTGTGAGGGTATACCGCGGTACCTAGGACAGACATTGGGCCACGCTTTGTAGAGTATACTCGGAGGGTGCTTCCATTTTTGAGTTTCACTTGCACCAGTAAGTTTCTCTAGTGTTGGTTGGTGTAACGTTTCTTCCAACTAGTTAGTTGTTTGCTTGATTTTCCTTTAGGAACTTTTAGTGTGTGCTCTGTGCTCCCTAGTTTTCCATAGTGAGTTAGTCAATCGTGGCTTTGGGTCTTTGACCTAAGGTGGTAGACCGCCCACTCCACCAGTCGTGAGGACTTTTTGGTCTTCCACTTAGAAACGTGGAGCCGCCTCTTTATAGGCGTTGTTTTGATACCACTGGTTTGCCAGAGTCAGTGCGTGAGACTTTTACGGACTTGAATGATCCCGCAAGGGGAGAACCTATGCATAGGATATTCATGGATAATTTTCCTGACCATACCAACCAAGGAACCCCTTCGCAAGGGGATTCTAGTTCTTTTCCCTTCTTCGAAAATGTTGGTGTCCCTTTGATGGCCACTTTGTACATTCCTGGGTTGAATGTGGGACTACCGGTTTGGTTGGGTACCATTCCAAATGTCCCAAATGCTCTTGACGCTTCTTAGTTAAGAAATTTATTTCCTGGGCACCCTGTTGATGTTTCTTCATCAGTGAATTCTTATCCTCCTCCTTCTCCTACCTCTGGTGAAAGTACAGTTACTAGTAACCGGAAGTCTAAACGAAATAGAAAGAGGAAGAATAGGAAGAAGAAATCACCAACCTTTGCGAGTCATGTTGGAGATAGGTCGAAAACCTCTGCAAGTCACGTTGAAGACCAACACCCACACTCTGCAATTTATGCTGGGGGCACACACCCACCCTCTGAAAGTCATGTTGGGGGAAAGAGTCTATTCACTGCTAGTCATATTGGCAATAGGTCTGTAGCCTCTGCAAGTCAAGTTATCAACCCATCACCAGCCTCTGCAAGTCATGTTGGAGATGTCCAACCAACCACTGCTAGTCATGCTAGGGGCATTAATTCTATTGAGAAACCTAGATGGATAGGATGTAAGCCTAAGTTCCCTTGTAATATTTGCAAGGGAGATCACCTTACTCATCTGTGCCCTGGCATTCCAGAGGTACAAAGATTGTGGTCCCTGTCTACAATCTCTTCTGATTCCAAGTCTTTTGAGGTTTCCTTGCAGTCTTTTCAACCATTGGTTGAGAAATTGGTCATGTCGATCCAGTCATCAGTTGATCCCACTCCTCTTTTGGGGGGTGAGGTGCCTTTAGACCTTGTAGTCTCTCAGCCTATACAGCCATTGGTTGAGAAAGTGGTCATGTTGATGCAGTCTTCGGCTGATCCCACTCCTCTTTTGAGGGGTGAGGTGCCTTTAGACCTTGTAGTCTCTCAGCCTATTCAGCCATTGGTTGAGAAAGTGGTCATGCCGATGCAGTCACCGGTTGATCCCACTCTTCTTTTGGGGGGTGAGGTGCCTTTAGACCATGTAGTCTCTCAGCCTATTCAACCATTGGTTGAGAAAGTGGTCATGCCGATGCAGTCATCGGCTGATCCCACTCCTCTTTTGGGGGGTGAGGTGCCTTTAGATCATGTAGTCCCGCAGCCTATTCAACCATTGGTTGTGAAAGTGGTCATGTTGATGCAATCATCGGATGATACCACTCCTCTCTTGGGGAGTGAAGTGTCTACTGACTATGTTTTTAGCGTTTCCAGTTCAGTACTTTCAGAACAAGGTGGAATTCCGCTCATTCAGAGTACACCCCCTCCAAGCCCTAGGATGGTTTCCTTTGATTGGAATGACCTTGTTGAGCCTCGTCTTCCTTTTTCCGCACCTTTTCAAATAAGGGTTGAAGTTAATTCAACAAACATTTATTGATGTATAGTGGATGAAGGATCCTCTGCAAGTATTTTATCCTCCTCGGTTTGGAAATTCTTGGGATCTCCCGAGCTTGTGTCTTCTATGCATGAATTGTTGGATTTTGACAGACATGCTAGTGAATATTTGGGGATTCTTCCTCAGTTGCCTATCTCGTTAGGTGGGAATATTGTCCGTGTCAATGTTATAGTGGTGCAAGGCCCGTTAGATTTCAATATGATTCTTGGGTGTGATTATGAATATGCTATGAATGTTGTGGTATCTATGCTCTTCTGGGTGATGCATTTCCCTCACAATGGAAGCATTGTCACTTTCGACCAGCTAGCATCTGATAATCACCATCCTAATTCGGCATTATTTCAGACTACCCCTTTATATGTTCCTAGCGTTCATGTAGACTCCACCCCGCCACGAGTTAATTATGTGGCATCTTATCCTCGGTGTTCAATTGCTTCTGAGCAGGAACCTATGCAATCATGTTTTCTTTCTCGAGACTTGGAATCAACAATTGATCCATTGGTGTATACAATGGGGGCATGGGAGCCCTTGATTCCCCCTCTTGGTCCAAGTAGGCTTGAGTATCCTTCCGAGTCTGATCTCATTGTTTGTATATCCTCAAGCCCTCGTGCTCGTGACTCTTTGTTGATAGACTCTGCCAGTCCTAGCCAGAACCTCCATCGTCATATGGAGTATGGTCAGTTTACTTCACCCATTGGGACTGTCGACCCTCATTTGCATGATTTCTCAGATTTTGAATTTCCTTCAGATAAGGCTATCCTTGAAGCCATGACTACGGTTTCTATACCGCGGGAGGACTTACACTATGGTTTGTGTTTTCTTCCCTTTTGGGAGACTTCCCAAGTTGACTATCGAAGAGACTCCTGGTCTGAGCCTAGCAGCGGGCTCTACCTGAACCAGTTTCATACATGAGTTGTAGCCCCCTTGGAGTCTTCTTTAAGCCCTTTTCATACTCCCTAAAGATGAAAAGATTGTCGAGTGACTGTGTTTCTTCACACTCGTTAAATTGGTCCAGAAGAACGGTCCTTACATGGGTCTTCTTTTAAGCCCTTTTCAGACCCTCTAAACATGAAAAGATTGTCGAGCGATCTTGTGGCCTTTCACGCTTGTTAAACTGAAATTTGAAGTCACGTTTATCTGGTGGTAGTTTACCCCGTTTCGATCTAGATGGTCAACTGTACGAACAAAGGTATACTCTAGAGGCCTCGGATCTCTAGAAGATTACCCTCAGGTATAAGTTTACCCCTTTTTCAGGCCCAAGGGACTAAATTTATGAAAAAGGAACCCCCACAAAGTCCATAGTTAATCTCTTTTCAAACTCTCTAAAATTTAAAAGATCATCGAGTGACCTTATTCTTTCACACTCATTAAAATGGTCCAGAAGAACATTCATGACGGAGTCCATAGTTAAGCTTTTTTCAGACTCCTTAAAAATAAAAAAATGGTTGAGTGATCTTGTCTTTATCACACTCATTAAAATGGTTTTGAATAGACATCTTGTTGGTGTTAGTTTACGCCTTTTTTGAACCGACTAGACTACCTTCGAAAAAGGTACCCCATTGGAGTCTCCTTTTACGTTTTTTCAGACTCTCTAAATATGAAAAACCACCGAGATTACCTTCTCTGGGCTTGTTAAACTTACATCGAAGGACGTTACCATTGTGTGTCTTATTAATCGCATTTGCATACCCACGTCTTTGGCCTAACGCCGACTCCATCTTGCTCTCAACTGAACCATCTGAAGCATGCCTTATACACAAGCCCTATAGCACTTTGCCTCTACATCTTGACACCTTTGGCCCCTGAAGGATTTTTCCCGAGTGTCCTTTTCTTGCATATGTCCCTTTACCCTAAGCATCCCTGTGTTCCGTGCGCTTGGAACTAGTATGTTTGCGACACTCGATTCCTCCTTTGTAACGTAGCATTCTTTTATGCTTTTTCCAAAATTATTGAAAAAGACAAAAAAATCAAATATACCCCAAAAAGAGGAAGGGAAAAGTATTTTCTTCTTATTGGTATCACAATGAGTCTCCCTTGGACAAAGCACATCCTTCTATTTTTTCTTCAAGCTCTAGGATTTAATATGACCTTAGGAAGATATTCTCACTACATAGAGTTGTGTCCTCCTCCATTTGGTTATTCTTCCAAACATATGGAGAGTTTTTGTCGCCTCCTGCCTCATGAACTTATGTCAATGCCATCCTGCCTAAGTCTCATCATTTGTCATTCTATTGTTCAAGGGAATTTTTTACTAAGCCTGAGTCGGCCCCTCTGCAATTTGTCTCTTTCCCTCATGCCCGACCATCCTCAAAGTCCAATCAAGTCTTTGTTCGAGATCAATGAAGCCTTCATCATGATCATCAATATTCTCTAGTCCATGATCGACGAGCCGTCGAAGACCTCTGGGTAGTGAAGTCGTACACTCATATTACACTCCTACCCGAGTTTTGAATATTTTGAAGTTGTTGCTCGAGCTCTGAAGACCTCATCTCTAGCCATCAGGCCTTATCAGCTTCTAGAAGATGGATACTATACATGTATATCTTTTGATTTTGAGATGTAGATCCATTGTGTATTGCTCGCGGCTACACTTTATATAGTTATATTGTTGGAAGATTGATTGTTGTCATTGATGTCAACCCTAGTCATGGGTTTTGGACCGCAATATTGATAAAAGGTATTTGGACATGAAGGAAAATGCACATGCATATACAACACCCATGAATGGATAGTATACATCATGTTGTTTCCGGTGGTATGTGGCATGTCACATGGATCCTCATGGTTGAGGAGAA